>JAUZST010014247.1:0-35321 GCA_034779995.1 Parotocinclus haroldoi
ACACACACACACACACACACACACACACACACACACACACACACACACACACACACACACACACAAGCACACACACAAGCACACACACAAGCACATACACAAGCACATACACACACACACACACATGCGCGCAGGGAGTAAAACCTTACATTTACACTCAGTCTTTAAGCAGACACCTTTTTCAGTAAAACTGGTGACCTTAATCAATGCACAACATCAGAAAGTTTTTATTTGAAAGGATAAATTCTCACCCTGTGAGCAGTCTTCCACCTTGATATCAGATAACTGTGCCTCATTTGTCTTCTTTTCTCGCCTTTCTGTCAAAGCTTGTCTGAGTAGTAGCCAAAAACTCAGTAGGCATAGGATCTACAGAGATTTACAGAAAATAAACATCTCATTTGAATGGAGGGTGCATCAATTTCAGACTGATAGTTTAAAGGGACACACTATGTACGGAATAGGAAATAATGAACCAAGTTTCGACTGAAATGAATCGCACAGCTGGACTTGCACTCGACTTAAGTTTAAGCAAAAAGCAGAGTACCAATCATGTGACGAGAAACAAAACAAATTTTTACAGGTTAAAATCCATCAAGAACCGAATTCAATGAATTCAGGGGTGGCCAAAAATGTAGGTACCACTGCATTGTGCTTGTTATGATTGTTCTTGTCCTTGTCTCCCGATATTGTTAACTTCCCCTAACCCTGTGTATCATTGTTGTTAGCCTCTGTTAATACAGAGAGTATTAACCTAGCCTGTCAGTATCGATCTGTCTGTTATAGCTTAGCCCATTCGTCTGTGTCTTCTATGGGTATTAAACATTTCAATTATTAGGTAAGATAACCTGGGTCACAGACTACCTGTCACAGACACTTTGCATGAATGGATAGCTGCCTGTTTCAGCAGCCACTGATCAGTACAGGGACATGGCTGACATCTCTTCAAGTCATGTTGCAAAAACCATCCACAACCCCGAATTAGAAAAGTTCAGGACAGTATAGAAAAAGTAAAAACAAACAAACAAACATACATACATACATTTACCCCATACCACCTGGCTATAGGACTTTCTGAAATCAGTCTGGATGGCACTTTTCACCTTTGGTCCAGAGTACACAGTGTCTATTTCTTTCAACGAATACCTAGAATACTGATTCATCTGACCACATTTACTGTGTGATGGTCCACCCATATTTCTCCAAGCATGGAGAAGTCACATCTGGACATGATTAACACAAAGCTTCTTTTTTGCACAGTAATGTTTTAAGTGGGAAAATTTTGTAAATGTAACTCTGTATTGTAGTGACTGAAAGGTTTAATAAAATAATCCCTTGCAGAAGTGGCTTTATCAGCTATTGATAAATGACTGTTCTTGATGCAGTGCCGTCTGAAGGATCAGAGGTCACAATCATTCAGTTTAGGTTTGTGCCCTTTCCCTTTATGCACTGTAATAACTTCAAATTACTTGAATTGCTTAATTAAATTATACACTGTAGAGGAGAATATACAAGTCCATTTCAATCTTTCTTTAAGGAACATTGTTTTTAAACATTTCTGTAATTTGCCATGCATTTTGTGACAAAATGCGGATCATCTCCCTATCTCACCTGTGTGCTTTTGCGGATAATTTTGTCTGTTGACAATATCTGTTTTAACTCATATCATAATTTATTCGTGGTTGTGTTTTTTTACCTCATTACTATTACTAAATTTTACCTATTCCAACTGTTTTTGGAATGTGTTCTTATTACTAATTAAAATTGTATTATTTATTTAAGTTGTATCAATTACTTAATTTTACTATTACTACAACTTAATTATTTTAGTTAACATCTAGGCCACCCAAGGAAGATGGGTACCTTTTTGAGTCTTGGTCCCCCCAAGGTTTCTTCTTTCTATATTCAGGGAGTTTTTCCTTTCCACTGTCACCCTAGGCTTGCTCAATTTAGCGTTGGCCTTTTAAGATAATATGACGTTGTAAAACTGCTTTGAGACAATGCATCATTGTAAAAAGCGCTATATAAATACATTTGACTTTAATGTTTCCTACCTTAGAGCCTAGTTCTGGGAAAGGCACCTCCTTCTTGAGGAAGAGGCCCGGCACAGCCTGTAGTGTCTGAAAGCTCCAGATGTACTGCAACACTATGAGCAGGTCTCCATAGAACACCATAAAGGGAGACGTGATCATAGCATACTTCCTCCTGTCACGCACCATCCAAAGTGTGCATGACCAGATGAGGAAAACAAAGGTCAGCCAGCTCACATATGTTATGCTCCATGCCTAGCAGGAAAAGAAAGACTGTTGAATGAGAATTTGCTGTTGTATGTTACCTGTCAAAAATGTTATTAGGTTGTATACTGTTAATTAACTTACTAAATTGTATCCTGTATATTAAATTAGAAGCACTGCCTATATCAGGCTGAAGAGGTCTTCCTCAACTTGCCGACAACAAATTTGCAGACAAATTTATCATTATGATGGTCAGGACTGTAATGACTATACTTATTTTATACTTGTTTACATATACACTTCACATGTATTGTTACATTCTCACTACGTGGATTATATTAACTATATTAATGTACATCTTTAAAAAAATCAATATTCTAATATAATTATACTTTAATATAATATCATATAATCTCTCTCTCTCTCCCTATGTGTGCGTGTGTACACACACACACATTTCTATGCGCTGTACTATTTTTTAAACTAATAAATAAATGAACTACAATGAGTTTTATAAGTTTACTAATATTACTTTATAATATAAAAATGCAATAATATAAAAGTAGTTGTTCTATTTGAACACACTAATGTAGTGAAGGTTTGTTTCTATTTTGTCGGGATGTGTTCCAGCCTGATTGTTGTGAGGTCACACAAACCTATATTGACCACTTTTAAATGCTCTAAATACAATTAAGAGGCTTATATATATATTAATGACAGTATATAGACTATACAACTATTTACTGAACTAGAGCCAACATACAAACAGGTAGCAGTAAAAATGTATCAGTTATCTGAACTAACCCATATTAAAATAAATCTTACTAAATCTAAAGCTTGCAATAAACATGATTTTACTTAAGACTATAAGTCTTCAAAGCAGTGACATTTCACATATCTTTTACAAATATACCTGAAAGTCCACTACAGTCTCAATCTTAAAGAATAAATAGATTGGTATGAAACAACAAGGCAGATGTGCCACTTTCACTAAAAGATATGACTGTTGATCTACACTTACCATCATGGCAATTAGAGCACAGATGTAGCTTTGCTTCATAACAAAGCGAAAGGTTTTGACTGCTGCATTTACTCGGGTGGCTTTCTCAGATGAGCCTTGAACGTCGGAGATAGGTCCAATCTCATACTCACTGGAGTCCATTCTCTCTGCAACGGGAATGTGTGTATGAGTAGTTTAGCAAATGAAATGCTGACTATGTAAATACACAATATTGTAACCCTTTAAACTGAATGGCATTCTAAGTTGCTTAACCCTAGCAACCTCAGACTTTTTCAGAGCTGTGCATATTTCAGAAAGGTGCAGAGATATTTAAACAGGAAGTAGGTGTTTTCAACAATATTATTAAATACTTTGGTGGAAAGAGAACGTACCAGTACCAGAACCACTGGTCAAAATCCCCAAAATATACTAGTATATACTATATATTGAAAAAAAAAACTATATATACCTGAAATAATATATTAACATTTTAATTAGTTGCAAGACATGTTTAACATAAGCTCAGCAATTACACTGTTATATCCAACTCCTGCACACATGGTCCATTTATCAGTTCCACTTACTTTTGCGCAATTACAATTATCTGCAATTTTTCTCAGATTGCAGTCAATCTGTTTCTCTAACACTTTGTTTGCCCCCTTATCCTGTTTACATTTTAGTGGTCAGGACCCCACCAGGACCACCACAGATCAAGTACTATTTGGATGTTGGATCATTCTGGACTGCAGTGAAACTAATGTGGTGATGATGTGTTAATGTGTATTGTGCGATGGTATGAATGGAACCAGTAGAGTTATAGAATAGAGTTGTTAAACCTTTCAGTGTTACTGCTGGACTGAAAATAGTCCACCTACCAAACATGTCCTGTCAACAGCATCGTGTAGGCAGCATCCTGTAAGTACTGAAAACAAGGTAGTGCATTTCTATCAACACATTTCTATTAGTAACTAACCTGGATCTGACTCAGATTGGCTTTTGTAGTGAGGGGTGGAGTAGAGCTCTTCAAAGCCTGAACCATTCTCCTTGTACACAGACATCAGTTCTACAGGGCCTCCATTGGATGTCACAATCAATACCTAACAGAAAATTCAATATACATAAATGCATTTTAACTGGTGCACAAGGCATAATGTTTGCAACATAATACCATATTACCAACAGCTTGTCTATAGTTATACCATTTGCTAAATGTAGTTACAAAATCTAATTTCCATACTTGAAGAATGCCTTTAACACAAATTTACATGAACAAAGAATATCATATGGAGCAATTGGATCAGAGATATAGGATATATCCATCATACTTTTTTCTCATCTCTGAGATAACGTGCCATTCTCCAAATCTCTCTCTTTTTCTCAGCTGTCTGCTGGAGCTTAGTGCTAACAGGAGGTTCCACTTCTTCTGCTTCGCCTTTAACCTCCGTCTGCAAAAGCAACATACAATAACAACAATATGCAATTCATTAACAAATCTTCACTGCAATTCCATACTTTCCTGTATACATCCCTCCACTAGAAATTGATTAAAATTCATATTTTTATCAATATAAAGATTGCAAAGGACCCAAACCCTGCACACATTAAATCCCTCTTTGGTTTCATGGCTTTTTCTACATATTTTACCATAACAGGGCCTTATATTTTACTAAACATGCCTGATGTACATAATCTTAATTTCAAACCCAGACTTTACAACATTTAGAGCCTCTTCTTAAAAAAAGTAGAAAATAGTACTACAGTAACAGGTGTTATGTTAACAGTAATCAAATGTTGGTGGTCACATTCAATTCTAAGGCACAGCTTAAATCAATAGTAAAGCAATAAAATAAATACAGATGAAATAATACAGAGAAACTGGAAAAAAAAATTCTGCGCTAAATATTTTGCTACATTTGACTTTGGGACAATGGCTCAAATATAAATCACATTTTCTTTAAAGATTAAGCTTTTAGACTCACCGTGTCCTCTGGTTCCTGCAACCATAGACGAACCAGTGTGGCAAGTGTGTAGTACAGCACCAGTATCATGATGGGATTAACAAAGTGGTGCCATCCCAGCTGTGGATTCACTTTAAACATCCAGGTGTGGGAGCAGTCTTTCAGGATCACTGGAGAAATCCCAAACAGACTATGAGAGAAAAAATACATTTATTTAGTCACTGGTGTTATCAAAAGTAAAATATCACCCTAGATACTTCTGTAGGAATATGTGCTATATTCTTTTGATTGCACATACCCACACAACATTCACACTTTGACTGGGTGTGTAAATATTGATGTTATATTAATAGTTAAAAAATAACTAGAATTAAATTTTTTGTATATTTTAACTGATAATAAAAGATCATTAAACAGTTTATTTGATTACCAACATAATTGTCTGAGAAGTTAATGCTAATGATACAAACCCAAAACAGAAAAAAACAATGTAGTGCTTCTTACATGCACTTTAAATATCCTGGGTAAACTGCAATTATATAAAAAGTCAATGTTTCGTCTAGTCAGCTTCATGTTATGTGTTAAGAAACATCCAATCATGCATTTTAGGCCTGCAACACCAATTCCAAGAAAAGTTTGGACAAGGTAACTTTTGAATAGTAATGACATAAAAAACTAAATGTATGATGTAATTTCAAACAGATGATGCTAAAAAGTGATTATAATCATGATTTGGCACAACAGCAGTGTCCACAAAAGGTTGAAACTTTTATGAGCAAAGATGGATCTTCAGTGATCAACAAATGTGTCACAAAATTATTGAAACGCTTGAAATAAATGGATGAATGTATTGTTCATCACAGCTGCCTATAAGCCCATCAAAGTTGTTTATGGATATTGAAACATAAAGTTTTTTTGCACTTTAAAGTTTTAAGTGGCATTTGTTAATGTAACTCTGGATTGCAATGCTTTATAAAGGTTTGCCGAAATAATCCCTTGCCCATGTAGTTCTAAATGGCAGTTCTTCATGCATTGCCATCTGAGGGATCAAATATCACACTTCTTTGGTTTAAGCTTATGCCCTTGCCCTTTATGAACTGAAATTCCTTCAGTTTCCTTTAATTATTCAAAGATATTATGAAATGCAGGGAGAGACATGCAAATCCCATGCCCTTCATTCTGGATGCTTTAAAACATTTCAGTACATTTCTTACACATTTGTTTTGAACTTATTTTATTTATACTTGCACCAAATTTTAGACACAGTTGAATGGGAGCAACCAACATCTTTTGCCACATTCTTCTAATCAAAAGTGGGATTTAACTGCACAATCGATCCTGACCTTGGATTCCTAGTATCTGGGGTTTGTGCGTCCTCTGTGTACGTTGGTTTACTTAGGTACTTTGGTCTCCATACACATTCCAAAGACATGCATTTGGGTAACTGACTATTAAATTTAATCAGTGTTAGTGCATTTCATTGATATCTTTATAAGCTTGTTGATGTAATGTTAAATAGTAAATAAACAATAGACAAACAAACTATACATTAAACTATCCTAAGGTATTGGTTTCTGGATATCTTAGGAAATTAAGCTTATGCTTAAATAAGCTTCAGTTTGACCAGAATACAGCAGTTTGAGATCTCATAAGAATTAGAAAGCTTAATTTGTAATTAAGACCTAACTCTTAAGGAGTGTTTCAACACTGCAGTTTCTGGCTTATTGGCTTATTTTGGTTCAGTTTTGTAAGACTGTGGTGTTATTGTTGTAAAAAAAAACATTTAAAAAAACATAATATTTGTGTTTAAACCTTTAAACCTCACAATTTTTAACAAATCTAACAAGATTACTGTAGATTTGGGAGAGGACTCTGAACCTTGATATTGCATGCACTCCAGGCAAACATAATTCTTCACTTTTTTGTAATAACTATTTTATTTTGACAAATACAGTTAAAATAAATGACAAACCTACACACCATTGTATGCATTATCCATGTTCAGTTTACATTTTAGCATGGGACAGCTTTTCTTTGTTTTTCTTGAAAAAACACAGCTGTTTGAACAAGCTGTCTAAAAGTATTTCGCAGTATGCTAAATACATGCTGTTCCATTCATTTTTGAACGATTTCCACAACTGGTCAGCGCTGCCAAGTTTTATCTAGCCCATGTAGACCTAATATGCACCCACATCTGTGGGGTTAAGATCTGGTGACTGACCAAGCATCACAGACAGAGACTGTCACTCAATTAATGACTTTTTGTTTTGCTTGCTGGTGCAGTATTTTAAGGAATAAATACTTTTTTTTCCCACTATACAACTTGGAAATGACCCTATATGTAGTATCTTCTGGTACTCCTTTTCATTTATTTTATTTTCCATTTCCCTCTTAAAACAAAATGATGGTTCCTTCTTCTTATGATTTTTCAGGACAGTCTTTTTCAGTCAATGAACATGTTACTTTAGGTCTTCCAGTACCTGATTCCATGCTATGGAACCTGTCTCTTGAATGCTGTTGCCAATTCTCGAAATTGTAAACGGTGGAATCATGATATCCTGAGATATACCATATGTATATACCATGGGTGGGATAAATTGAACAGCAAGGAAACATTTTTCCTGAAAATTGATGTATTGATGTATGTAGGATAAAATGTGCAAGCATAAGAATGTGAGTGACTTTCACAAAGGGCCAAGTACAAGAAATAATGATGCACACAAAATGATGAATGGAGGATACCTGTTTTTTAAGCAGTATATACAGTCTTTTAGATGTTAATCTAGAACAGATTTTTATACACTGCTTCCGTGGGTTTTTTAAAGAAGAGTTCAGTTCCTCCACTGGTTACTTGTTACTGTTTTAATGGTGCCAGTGTGCCTGAGGAGGAAATCATCAACAGCAGCCTGCTGTTTAAGGCTTATAAAGAACACAGACAGCTAAATGGAGTGTCCAAAAAAAACAATGTGGGTAAGCTTTCTAGTGGTCATTATGCTTAATTTGTTACCAGACATAAGAAATAAGCAGAATCAGGTTACATTTGGCATTACCTATGAATACTAGTAGTACTTCTACTACTAATAATAAGAATTACCTCCACTCATTTAGCACACATCCACTGCTTTCACACGGGGGAGGAATCAAAGCAGTGGATTTAGTTGTTAAAGGATTGTGTCCCTTTAAAATATTACCTACATTAAAAAATTGAAATTATTTAATTCTTCAACTGGTAAATTTGCATTTGATCAATTCTTAGATGTAATATCTCTGCTTCGGGATTTACACTACAATAAGTGTCATTAAAGCCACTATGATAACATCATATTATTGTGTTGCCAGCAATTCGCTGATTTTTGTCCTCGTGTTCTGTTTATTATGAACTTCACCTATTTACCTTGTTCATGTATCTCATTCCTCCAGTGTACTATCACGTGTAAGTGCGAGCGTATGCACGTGCTTGATCCCCAGCATGTGGTCTATCACACCAATTACTGCCCACTTGCTTTGCTGTAAGTGTGTGTGTCCAAATTAAAACAGCACCATACTTCCTATTTGTTTCTTCTTTCACTAGACAATACAGTGTAAAATAAACAATCATTTATATCATAATAAAACAACTGCATGAATACTGGACTTTTTAGATTGTAGATCTAAAAGTAGATTTAGGATGGATATAAGCTTTATGAAGTATTTAATATGACAAAGCAATTACACAATTATTCCTGAATCCACCAATAATGAGCCCAAGGAAAACCAAGCTGTATCCTCTAAGGAATACTATATTCACTCAGTGCATGGACTGCTCTACACTAGTCAGCCAGAGTGCATTTACTGTAAGAGTCTTTTCACTTTTCCTCTCTGTCTTTTGCAGTTTTGTAATTTGTCTAGAATTCCTTGGAACCAGCTGTGTAATTTTAGCAGAGGCCAAGAAGCATCCTGCAGTAATGAGAACCACCTGGACCTTCACAGGCTGTCGCACCTACTTCCCCTTCTCCAAATTTCTGAGAGAACCAATGGCAGAGGGAGTTTGTGGATGCCAAAATGTTGTACAATGTACAACCAATGTACATTACAGAATCTTTACCAGGGATGCACATAATTACTGAGGGAGTGTATTTCTTCTTAAAAATACAAAACATCATGTTGAAATGCGTTTTATTACATTTTTGCACTTAAATATAGTTATCTATTTTCCACAGATCACAAATTATACTGTACCATTCAGGCAATAAAATGGATAATACAAGCACTTTTATTTACCCTTTAATTATATCTAAGTTAATTTTCCAAGGCTTAATACCACATATTTTCCACCACTTGTCCTCAATACATTTATGTTACTACACCCACCTCTTTCTTCATTCAAATGATGAGGAAAGCAACTCTAGATGACAAGTACAATTCCATTAATTTTATGAAAATATAATTGACTTTCCTATTGGCTTTGTTTTTGTTGCTTTTTTTCCTCTCTCAGAACTGCAATCACTTTGGTTACAATATAGGCCACACCAGGTTAGCACATACTGTAAATGTTATTCTACAGATGAAATATCTTTCATTCATAAAAACAGCATGACCTAAATCATATTATCAATCTGAGTTCAAGCTGCCAGCTTTGATTTGATTGTTTGCTTTTATAGACTTCCCCTGACCTCTGCATTGTTCTGCTTTCAATCATGCTTGAAGTTTGATCAGTTAAAACCTAAAGCAAATAATGAACATTTAAATATTAAAGTCTGCATTAACAATTTGATATGTGTATTGTACTGCACTTTAACATAGTAATTCTCAACTTTTTATAGAGCACAGTCAAATCATTCACCTGGACAATACAATGGATACCTGTATTGACATATTAAATCAAATAAAGTTATACTATCTCTTTACGTTAATTATCCATGGCTTGATTCTACAGATTTTTGACCACATGTCATAAAAAAGTCACGGTACTACACCCACCTCTTTCCTCATTCAGGTCTCAGTAATTTAAACCAGAATTCCAAGCATGAAAGCAAGCATGCTGACTTGCCAATGCTTCCTTTAATCAAGAAACATTGCATTCACTTCACAAGAAACCAGTGCCCAGGATAGCAAACTTACTCTGTGCTGTAGAAGTAGCATAATGGAGGTGCCACATCACTAGCAAAACAAGGTGACAAATATAATTCCATTAACTTTTTTCATAGCAATTCATAATTGGCTTTCCAACCTGGCTTCAGTCTTTTTGAACTTTAATCTCCTTGGTTGAAGTATAGGTCACACTAGAGTGGCGCATACTGTAAATGTTATTCTACAGTTGAATCATCTTTCCTGCACAAACACAACATGACCTAAATCATATCATCAACCTGAGTCTAAGCTGCCAGCTTTGATGCATTTCACAGACTTTCCTAACCTCTGCATTTTTCTCCTTTCCATGGTAAAATTTGAAGTTTGGTCATTTAACACTTACAGCAAATTATGAATGTTTGACAAATACACTGCTCACAATAATTAAGGGATATTTCAAAATGAATACGAAGAGGATTCCACAAGAACTGCTGAACAATCTAGTCTTGTCCAGTCTTGGGTGGCCATACGCCGTACTGAACAGTCAGTGTATGGTACTCTCATCCAGTTTGACATGCTTCTGTTCCCTCCCATGAATATGTCACTTGCTACTCAATCACGATATTTTACTTTGCATCTAATTTGTGTAATCAAATAACTTTCTTTAACTTTTAATTTGCTTTTCTGATTATCTTGTTTAATCAAATAAAACCAAATGCTTCTTTTTAATCGCTTCATATTCATGTTGACATATCTCAAATTTTTTGAGCAGTGTATATTAAGCTACTAACCCATGTCAGATATGCACATATATAGCAAAAGTCAAAGCCAACTTTATTGTCAAATCTGCAATATGTTCAGGACATACACAGGCTTGAAATTACGTTACTCTCAGACCCATGGTGCAACACTTCACTTCTCTGAATTCTAACAAACAAACTCCCCAAAGAAATCACTCTGGTTGCATGTATGTACAAAATGTGATTTATGCTGCAGATATTAAGACTGTAGCTAAGCTTTTGAAGTATAGTTTAATATTAATTTAATTATGGCAGTGTCTGCAACGTTACCATATGTAAGAGGCTGCAGACAAGCTACAGTTAATTGTGCAGTGTCGCAAAGCAACTAAATTAAGTGACAATTATATAAAATAATAACTGATAACTGCTAATAATTACTTTTTAACTATGGATAAAACTGATCAAAAGAGAAAGAAACATGACAACTGTCTTACAAATTACTAGGCGGACTACTGAATAAGTAAAAACGTTGGCAAGACCTGAGAAGTGGTCAATACTATGCAGCACAATGTATGTTTTAACATATCAACAGGCTACTGTGTATACCAATGTTATTCTAGACACAGAAAAGCTATGTAACGCAAGAACTGTCTAAAGAAAATTTCAAATTAGTTCAGCCTACATTTTCAAGGCCTGAACTTCTAGCTTAAGTGACTGTCACTATCACATGTGGTATTGCAGCAGCTTACCTTCTGATAACACAGGTCTACATCAGTTTTGCTGACTATAAGATATGTGCATTTATTTTATTGTGCTGAATCCAAAACATTACATCCGTCTTTTCCAGCCATGTTTTTCCTCAAAACGCTCCCTACTCACAAACTCTTATAGCAATAATGGAACATTATTATTTAGATACGATTACACAAAAAGATAATTATTGCGCAGAAAGACAAGCTGAAGGCACAAAAAGAAATGCTGAAAATGCAATCAGTATGACTATGAGGAAGACTGCTGATTAAACAGTTTAAAACTGCTGATGTCAGCATTTTATGGCAATAGAAGCAGTTTGGGGTTAAAATGGTTGACCAGGATAAACCTTGGGCACCAAATATAGTGTGCGGGACATTGGACAGTGGACTGAAGGTCTGAGTCATAAAGTCTCTGACTATCTATGCTGATGACTGCTATTTCTGCATAGTAATTATTACAGGTATGAACACAAAGAATCTTCCATCCAGTATACAAATCTCAGCTATAAGACATTTTGTTCACTGCGATGAAAACCCTGTACCTAACTTTGGAAAGTTCTGATTACAATGAATTCTGTCATTTCAGTTTTTCGAAAGGCTCCAATGATGAAGACTCAGTGCTTTCAGAAGTTGATGGCAGAATGTCCCAGCTATTCACAAGCTGAGATGAATTACTTGGTACAAAATATTTGAAAACTTTTTAGTACTATTTCAGAATTTCAGACAAATTTATAACTACTTTGAAATTTTAATTTATTATCTTTAATCAAACATTTCTCATTGCTGAAAAGAAAATTAAGTCTATTTTTGACTTCTTATCTTGTATTTAACAACCAGAATCTAATCATAAATAAAAAAAAAACATTAAACTACCCACTTTTAATTGAAAAAGGCATCATACACCTAAAATAGTACTTTCACAGTACCACTTTAATGTCACTTCCACAACTAACCAAAACTCAAAACTCAATTCTTGCAATACCACCAATTAAGATCTCTCATCTGCTCAAAAATGAACTCGACTACATTACACCTGCCTACACCAATATCAGAATTTATAACCATTATTATGACAAAAAATGTATTATTAAAAATTAAAATTATAAAATTAAATCTTACACAACTACCCTACCCTGCAACCAATGGGACTGCCTACATTAACTCCCAGTGCCGATTTCTGAATCCATGTGTGCAATAATAATAATCACCACATAGTCAGAAACAATAACTTACAACTTATCCAGTATAAAATCATTCACAGAGTACACTATACTACACAAATAAAATTCAACAATATGTACATACTGCACCCAAAACATTATATCCACACTTTATGGTTCTGTACACCTGTTAACCAAGACCCTCCTATCTTGTGCCCTAACCACTCATATCCACCCAACCCATCACTATACCTATTATGAGACACATCAACTACTAATGCAACTACAGAAAACAAAAGAATACTCTTGATGTCGCTAGTCACCGCCAATAAAATCATCCTCAAGGACTGGAAAACAAAAAAATAACATTAACATCATCCACTGGAAAAATCTATTAACAGACTCTCTCTCTCTAGAAGTCTCAGAACCCATCAGACACACTCAGACCCAGCTTGGAAACATCTAATTCGAACACTGCAGTAAATAACCTATTAATCAACTAAAAATACATGAATAAATACGTGAACATTAGTGAAAAAAATGCACATATGGTCATGTCTCTGTTCTTTTTTCTAAGGTATATATCTGAATATATGTGTATACATACATTGTTTTTGCCTGTTTTTGTTTGTTTGTTTGTGCGCTCTCTATTTGTATCCCCTCAGTTTCCCCCCTTGCTCCTCTTCCTGCATTTTACTCCCGAGTCCCTCCAACACTGAACCCCACAGCCCTATCTGCATGAAAAAAGTACAATGATTGTACAATGATTGTTGTGAATAAATAAATAAATAATAAAGAATCAATAGCGCAACCCAAAAAAAATGTAGATAAGTATAGTTTGGCACAGGCACCACATGCAGAATTCCCTGCATACCATCAATCAGAATATCATGATCAGCCACATCTCCAATAACTTTATTCCACATTTCAACATTTAATGTAATTATTTCTGCAATTAAGGACACATTGTGAAAACATTGGATTTAATGGTGTTCTGACCTGGCATAGCTGTCTCCAGGTCGAACAGCTTCCTGAAAGAACTGGAACTGGTAGAGGTAGAGGATGATGATGTGGCCAGCGCTGAAGATGGCCATCAGCACACAGAGGCTGCTAAAAAGTAGGGGGTCAAACGTGCAGCAGAAAGACCACCAGGTGCACAGGCCCAGGAAGGTGAAGAAATAAACCGTTGAGGTGAGAGAAGGCAACATAATGCCTGGAGGATGTCACAGAATACAACAGAAAATACCATGTTTATAGTTAATACATAATTTATTTAATCAATATTATTGATTAACATTATTATCGCTAATAGCACATATAATTTAGTATGTAGCAAGCGCTCTATAGATGTAAGCATTATGTACCTGTAAGGCCCAGTAATACAGTTACAACTACTTTTCCTGCAGTTGTAATCAGATCACCAATGATTTCTTTCAGTTTGGATGCCACTTCTGCTATTTGTCTCAAGATCTTCATCTTAGTGCTTTCTTCATTATCGTCTAGTCCATTGTACCCCTCTAGTTCATCATGTACTACTTCTGATTCCTGATTTGGCAGTTCACAGTCTTCATCACCAAGCTCAAAGTCTTCCTCAGAGTCCAGGTCAGGGTCAAACTCCAGCTTTTCATCTTTTTCCAGCTCCTCTTCATCCTCCTGATTGTAAAGACATGACAGCCCAGATTCATTTATCATGCATAACTATTGGTTAGATTTAAAGTAATTTGTACATAAAACAAAGTTTTAGTTACATGACAAACATTAGGCAGAAAATAAATCAATATGAAGACTTTCTCAATAACGATTCCATTATTCCAAGACTCTCTGTCAGTGCCCAGAGGGCAAAAACACTTAAAACCCAGCATATTATTCACAGTTCAAATAAAAACAGCATATATTCAAATAAAAAGTATAATTATAAGACATCAGGTCCAAATAAATCAATAAATGCAAATTGCAAATGAATGAAGCAGCATTTTTTATGAAGAAATCCTCAAAAACAAAAAAAATCCTAATTTAATTGAGATTACCTCTTAGTACAAATGAAAGCATTATTTGTTTTTCTCCATTTAAAAGTCAATACAAATTGACATGCATTATGCTAACAACTTCTTCATATGAAATTAGATCAGGTTAAATGCTTCCCCCAGGATACTAACAGGATGACAAACTCTTAACTTGTTTCTCAGATGAGAGCTCTCTGTTGTCTTATTGTCATCACGTACACCACGTATCTCTTACCACTGTTCATTAGTAGATTACTACCTAGTTCTTAGTTGAAACTACAGATATAAAAATGACAAGCAAATTAATTGTTTATTTGTAAAAACTTGGAATTTAAACTTTCTAGTAACTGGTCAATATAATCACTGGTAAATCTAATCTCCCAGAGCCCAAAGAGGCATCATCAGTGTCAAAGTGACTCCACTCCATTTCTACAAAACTCAGATGATTAAATCACACAGAGTATAATTTAACAAGACTTGATTCTGAGTTTGGGAGTCCTGTTACAAAAACAACAGCTACAGTGTTGTACTTGGGACAGGGATGAGTTCAAGATTTTTCTTACTCAAAATAAATTTGTACTTCATTTTGTAAAACAAGTACACCAGCTTTGTGTAGGTGATGGAGGTTTAAAGTGGTTCAATGAGTTGCAGGTATCTAGTTTGAAGTAACATAAACCCATCATTTTCACATAGCTGAGCAAAAAAAAAGAAAAAGAAAAATCCCTCTATGATATGTTTACTCAAAGACCAAAGATTCAATAATAACTGATTGAATGACTTTTATTTGCAGTTGCTGAGAGTTTGGCCTTGTTTGTGGAGCCCATGTCTGACATGTGGAGGGAAATCAGCTGTGCCATTCATCAGAGTGAAAAAAATGGAATCAACTAGGACTGATCCTCTGTACAAATCTTTAAAACTTTAAAAATAATGTAGGGCTGAAATATTGCTGTTAAAAACAAGAATAAATTCAGTAATTATCCCTCATTATACAAATTCCATAAAAGAATTGTAAAATGATGATATGTAGTCATTAAGTTTGTGCATCACTGCACCCACAGATTCTTCCTTCAGTTTTGTTACATCTCGTTACATTAACAAGTGCTCTTAAAATACCTCAGACCTAATGACATTAAAATAATAAGCAGTTCTAAGTACCTAAAGTGGTAACATGAAAATGCAACTGAAACATTACAATTTACTATTTAAAAAGTAAAATATTAAAATAACATCCATAATGTTTATGTTCTAACTCTGCTGGTAAGAAATTATTAATGAATAGATTACAACTATATTCTAAGTGATTAAATAAATTAATGATATAGTGTTTCTGAAGACTGTTCTGTTAACAGAATACCAATACCTATGCCAAGCAGATTAAATAATTTATTATATTGAATATCTATCCCAATATTGAGAACAGCAGAGCCATATAATTAAAATATAATGTTTTATTTTTAAAAATAGATTTTAATACTGTCTCCAGTTAAAGAAATATATAGGAAAGAAATATAAGAATCAGAGTATAAGAAAAACTTGTTTTTATGTGCATTTTACATACTAACCCACACATCCCCTTGTTCTGATTTGGGGTTGTACTTTCTTTTTACTTTTTCTGTTTACTTGTCCTTGCTTCTCTAATAATGTTATTTCTATATTATTGTAATTTAATAACAATATGTGACAAAAAAGACAAAGTTAAATGCATGTTGTCATTCTAATCATATGCAAATGCTCCATGGTATTGAACTTGATGATTTACTGGAGGTGACCTACAAAGATAAAAGTCAAAGAAACAGACATGTCCACACACTTTAGGTGTTTTTTTTTTAATCAAAGGGTGTAAATCAGCAGTTAACACAGCAGAAATGCACCCCAACAACTGCATATTTTACAGATTTGTTAAGCCTTAATGTTAATCTTAAAAGTTGGCCTGTTACCCAGCAAAGTCCAACCTTATCTATACATCAGAGAAACCTACAACAACATGGCACTATTACTGAAACACATACAGCACAACAATTATGACTGCACCTAGGAATGGAGTTTGAACATACAAAGTACGTCACATTATAATAAAAAATAACTTTTTTCCAGAGCAAATAAATGTATGCTGCATAAACCGCTTGTCAGCCAAACAAAGATATTTCTGCCACCTCTTCATTCTTCACAGAGTGATGAATGTTTTTGAAAGCAACAATTAAGAAGGTGGTGAATTTTGCCTTAAATTAGACAGATTCATCAATAATTTGTTTTGAGTATGGCCAGAGAAAATAGAATGAAAGCATTTTCAGTTCTTTTTGTTATTGAGAATTGCCTTGGCAACTACAGAGCACCAGTATACAGTGAGCTGATGACAGCATGATTGTAAATCAAACAAGTACACCATCAAATGTAATTTCATTGAAAATTTATTTTCTGCATGCACTCTCGTTTTGTTCCCTGTTCATCTGGGTGCAATGAGTGACTGATATGGTGAAAGATTTCACTAAGCCATTATGACCATGGAAAAGTGGTGTCAGGACAATTAGAATACATAAATACCAGCCCGCTATTGTTGGACACTTACTTGAGAGGGTCCAGATGCAGAGTATAAATGAATATGAACTGCAAAACTGAATGAAAATAAGCTTGGATGAACTAACAAAATGTTTTATTAGGCAATTACAGGCAATGTGATTTAATTCTGTTGAATTCAACACATTTATTTCAGATTCCTATGTGACACATAACTGGGTTTTGAAATGTAATTAGATTATATTTCCCAGGAAGTAATGACTAAAGTAATCCCATTAATACTTTAGTTAAGTAATGAATCGGTTATAGGTTACTTTTTGAGTAATAAAAAAACTAATGCTGAATGTGTTCATTTAGATTTGACCATAGATACCATTATGACAGTTTTTGAACAGAAAACAGAACACAGTGATCATTCTGAATGTGCATAAATGGCTATCACTGCATAAAAACACAGTCAGGACATTTGTAAAACGTAATGTATTTTAATACAGCCGTTACTGTGATAAAACCTTGTCTGCTAGCAGTAAAACAGGATGGTGAAACTTTTATTTGTTTTGGATGAGTGGCATTCCATTACCTTGGCTTACTACTCCTAGTCATTTTAAATTTAAAACCTTTATGGGATAAAACCAAGGACCACAGTTTACAGCTCACTGGTGTGTGGTCAGTGCATCCTTAAAGCACATGAGGTTTCCTAAAGCCACTTAGAAATCATAGCCTGCCTTTAAAACTAAACAGCATGCTAGTGAATTATGTGTAATATTAACTTTATCCAGTCAGTTAAGGACTAGAAGCATGGTTATGAACTACGAATTAAGAACTACTAAGAAAATAGGAAAAACTGGACTTAGAACCAGGATCGTCCTAGTTACCAAACATGAGAACCAAAATTAACTATTCAGTAAAAAAAATATGTTAAAACAAAACAAAATAAAAATGGGTTGTAAACCCCCAAATCTATAAAAAAAATGGTATCGATGAAACCACCAACTCAGAAACTAATTCACAACATGGATCAATCCACTGTGGTGCATCTCTGGACAGATATGAATCTCAAATTCTATGTGACTTTATAAATACAAAGAAGCACGTAGTAAGCAACTATTTCCTCTCTCACACAAACAATTCATTAATCCACAGGCTCCACCTGTCCATTTCCCTCCTAACTTCACATCAATCAGTCCTCCTGTCAAACAACCCATTTACCTGAATAAACACTTACTCTGATTGCAAAACATGACATGGCAGAGGGGGCCCATCAAAAATAAACAGATTTCATGCCAAATCTACAGAGGAAATTGTGCTGCCAGCACAAATACGTCCAGGACCTGCAGTGCTCAAGAAACCAAGGCTGGGCCAAAGGGAGGGAGAGTGGGCAGGGGTGCTTTGTACATTTTGTTCAAAAACAGGATATGTGGGGTTAGTAAAGTCTTAACACAGACAAGTTTGGTTGGCAAAAAACACCATCACTAAATAGGCCCACAGGCTACAATATACATGCAACTTGCGTTCCTAATAACAAATTTTCTAATAATAACAAAGTCTGAAAGTATATTCTTCACTTGGATCAAATACCAGAGGATCCACAGTTGACTAAGAGGCTCGCATTGAAACCAAACTGAAATAGTGTTCCTTGAATATTGTTGCCCCTGCGGTATCAATAAGCATTTTGTACACATCATATCAGATGTGAACATTATATGGACAGTCAGTGAGTAAGTAAATAAAATATGTACAATTTCAAGAATTTATAGTGCAACGGCAATGACTGAAACAATGTTCTTAAATAAAATTGCTCAAAATTTCTATCACTGATTTGTGTCTATTTTAATATAAATATTTACATGAAAATTAATAAGTAATCAATGATTTTAAAATATTCCAAAGAGCACTACAAGTGGTTACCACTGTAAATGCTCAATGGGGTTTAGATTAGGAGACTGGGAAGGAACATCCATGACAGTTGGCAGATATCCTTTATTATTATTATTATTATTATTAGTTACACTTCTATAGTGCCATATTCAAACTAAAGGACAGTTCACAAGGTACAAACGGCAACATTCAAACAACACACACACTAGTGAGAAGCGGCAGTCAATTGTGCACACAGCATACTCTCAACTGGAAACCACAGCCCCCTGGGCGCCTGCATTAGGCAAAGGGAAGGGGATGAGGATTACATCCTGAACAGAGCACCATCCATTACTGAACATACAGAGGACCAGGATAATTTTAAATGATCAATCGACCTAAACGTGTTTTTGAACTCTGGGAGGAAACCGGAGATACTGGTTATTAAATGTAATGACTATTCCTAAAGTGACCCAAAACTGCCAAATAACCGTTCTGGTTTTGCACATATTCATTTTTTTTTAAAAGCTGATTTCCATTTTCAAATGACTGCGTTAAAAGAGTTAGCATTGTGAATGTATTAGTTCACTTGTTATGTTCCTAGAAAAAAATTGGTGGTGGTGGTTGTGTGTTTGTGTGTGTGTGTAAGTGTGTGTGTGTGTGTGTGAGACCATTTACCATAGAGACTAATTGCAAGTCAATAGGTAAAGATGATAAATTTCATTTCCATGTTGTCTTTGATTTTTATTTTTAGCTTTCAGTATTAGTTTATCAGTAGTGTATCAGTCGGAAATCTTTAATCATTTTACATTTACAGAAAACTTGTTGAAAACACAATATATTTTCTAATCTGCATAAGACTACAAAAGGTTTAAGGCAAATCTTGCCAAATACTATATAATATAATATATAATATAATACTTTTTTACTGATCATGTTCTTAACAGTAATTTTGTAGTGGCTGTTTTACATGTCAGTACATTTCCACTACAGCATGTCAAACTTGTTTTTACAGTTGACCTTTTTATTATTAGGTTAATGTAATATTACATTCTGCATACATTTGAATCAAGTGGTTACTGTAATCTTTTGTACGTGTAACTTTTAATGTTTGTCCACATTGACAGGTTTAACTCACTAACTGGATTAACATACATTTGGGTTAATAAAACAAATTACCCTTTCTAAGGCTTGTTAAATTTGTTTTAGGGCAGCCAATTTATGGAAATAGCTAAAAACAATATATGCTTTCTTAGCTTTACTTACTAAGCTATGCATTTAAGATTTTTCAAACACAGAATGTAATTTTAAAATTGAGTTACAGGCAGAAAAACAGTTAGAAAGAAATATAGAAATCATGGGTGAGAGGAAGACCAGATTGAACAGACAATTTTTTAATGGTTGAACGGACAAATTTGTGAGCCTCTACGGTTTTATCTGCTTCAAAGGGTGCAGTGTCCTAGAGTACAAGGATGATATACTGCAAGTCTCATGGTATACATTCTGTTACTTAAGAATGAAGCAACAAAATGAATGACTGAAAATCGTGCTACAATTAACCTACAATTACAGAATAATGTTTGCTAGGTATTAGTATATTGTGGAAAAGTGTTAAGAAATTAGCAAAAATAAGGCATTCATCTTAGAAAATCTGAAACAAACCTGGTTTTCTATATCAAAGTCAGTGTTATGCTGCATGATATCTCTCACTGGTGGCTTTTCCAGACTGCAGCACAGGAACCAGGTGATGAGACCAGCTATGAACATACCAATGTCTGGGATGAACACACGGATGCCATTTCCTGCATCTGCCCCACGCACACTGTAATGAAACACACATTCGGTTTTTAAAATTAGAATCATGCAGTCAAAATACATGCAATCTTTAAAAATTTTTTTGGGAAATATAGGCCCAGACAGCTTGCAGCAGAGTACCCAAATTGCTCCCAGTCTGCACACTTTCCAGTCCAACTTCTGCAAATTATGCTTATTTTTTAAATTACCAAATATCGGACATAAAGAAGCACCAAAAAAATCCAGAAAAATCACACTGTGTGAATTTTAAATAATTAATTTGCTTTTGAATACAATGCAGTTGTCCTGTTCCCTTTGCAGCAAAGCACCCCCAAAGTATGATGTTTTCGCCCCCATGCTTCACAGTTGGAACAGTGTTCTTGGGGTTGTACTCATCCTCCTTATTCCGCCAAAAACAGTAAGTGAAGTTTATATCAGTTATTAAAGATAATGAGGGCATAATAGGAGGTCTTCTTAAAAAAGAACACAGCATACAATGAAAAACATACAATGTGATATTCTGGATATTTCTTTTAGATTTTATCCCTCACAGTTAAAATGTACCTACAATAAAAATTACAGACCTCTTTATTCGTGGTAGGTGGGAAAACTTGCAAAATCTGCAGTGTATGAAATATTCATTTCTCCCACTGTACAGAGATTGAAACTATTCTATTTCTTATATTGAATACTATATAGTTATTTATATTCTTTAAGCTGATGAAAAGGAAAATGAGTGATGAAACACTCAAAATAAAACATCAATTGGCCACTGCATGTTATTGGCAAAAGTTATGTTCAGATTTGTACATATCTCATTTGCATCCAATTGACCTCTGTAAAAAAAAAGAAATTCATTACAACATGGTGGAGTCAGACCAATGCACACAAAAATATTCCTGAACCACAACAAAGCCCTGTGATTCCCAATGCCCTTAGTTAAAGCACTAGCACGTCTGGTTCTCATTTCTATCCTCCCAGAGACAGCCGCCTTTCATGGTTAGCTCAGCTCAACTTCTTTGGCTTGCAAGCAATCCATGTAAATCCCTGCCCAGGGACTTTCTTAGAAGAGCTGAAGACTTCTGTGCAGAAAACTGAAACAGCACTTGTTTCATCCTTGTGTACTCATAGTAGTAAAGGCACCATTTTATAGTAAATGCATTTATTATGAGATTATTTGAAATGTATACATAGGGAAGGCAATGTTACATAGTCATGGGCACGTCTCTTAAAAAAAAACTGGACTGTATTACAAAGCTAAGAGTACCTAGGAGTACATTATTCCACAGTGCCATTAAATACAAACTACACTACTGCAAAAACATTTGTGTACATAGAAAAAAAACAGATTGCTTTCCCTTCTTTGCTGGTAAAACAGCTCGAGCACTGATGTTGATCAGTAAACCCTGGCTCACGGCTGACATTCCAATCAATCTTAAAATTCATTCATGTTGCAAAGTTAAGCCATCTAATTACTTATCTAAACAAAGATTTTAATTTAGGACAGATTTATTGGATGTGGAAAACTGATGTGCTGATTTGACAGATGATCTGACATTTAAACTGATATTTCTACTTTAAAATATACAATTTTCTTATTGAATTGGTCAAATTTCCCATTTCAATTTAATTTTGACATCCATAAGTGTCATTGTAAGTTATGTTATCACAAGATACAATGATTTGGATAAATGCAAATATATAAAATATAAATATATATAAAAATAAATGAATGTTGAGTATTAGCAACCATCATTGTCTTCAAGCATCAATGTAAAGATAAAAATAAATAAAAAAGAAAACAACTGCACAAGAGACATAGAACACTTGCAAGTTAGCTCACCGTTTTACTGTTGTGCTTCATACAATTCAAAACAATTGTTTTAAAACATGTCTTGTGAAACATGAATAATTTCAAACAGCAACAATGTTGATTATGTAGCCACTTTGACGTCTTCTGTCTTCTTAAAGCACGTCATAAAATTTAATAAAGGTCAGCTGACAGTAGTTGATGTACGTGTTCTGGTTGTTCTGTAGAGAGCAGGATCCTACCAAAGGCAATTCCCGGTACCTAAACAGTTAGAATTACTGAATAAGGTCACCTTTCATCTTAGCATGGTAATAAGGAGAGAAGAGTGAGCTGACAAAATAAAGACTTGACAGATGGCACTGATTTGGGTAAAAGACACTGTGGTGAGTTATGTATAAAACCTTAGCCTATAAACAGAATTAAAAGGACTGACTATCAAAGTTCATGGTAAAAACAGTGACTCAAAAAGGGACCTAGAATAAGTTTGGCTGAAGATTGTGCTTTAGTTCTTATTTAGAAACTGCAGAGTGAATGTAAATGTAGAACTTATTCTAACTTTGGAGGTTTGCTTACAATGGGATTCCACGTCTCTTTGGACTGTGCAAATGTATGCATGTGGGGAGAGGTGGCAGAGTGTATACTCACCAAAAAAATAAAAATAAAATAAATCAGTAAAATCGTATAATAACAGACCCAGATAGAAATGTCAGATTCCCAGGCAGATGTAAATGATTACAGGCATGTTCTGATTAAACACTGTGTCTTGCCAAAAGTATTTCCGATGCTACTTTTGGGTATTGTTCCTCTTGGTGCAAGATTGTTGACCCCCTGACATGCCTCTATGATGCACTCGAAGACATTTTGCTCAAGGCCATCTCTGCTTATGCTCTTGTCAGATGCTTAGCAGAAGAAAATTTCAATTTCCTCAGTGTCCTGCCATTAACAGCCAGCCACCATCATCTTTGTTTACAGTGGTGTCATGAATGAAACCTGGACTTTTCTGAACTGGAACCATATAGCCTTTTTGTGACAAATTCAGGCTGGATTATGGAGGGCACTTCAATCCTGCCTTTGCTGTTGAGAGACACACTCAACCACTGCTGGGGTGATGCATGGTGATCTGCAGGTCCATCTATAGGTAACTGTTCCACAGGATACCATGTTTTGCTCCAATACCCAACCATATCTAATCTTGTATCCAGGTTAGAGGTGGCCTAACAGGGTAACTTGAGCCTTCATTCAACAGTTTTCCTCAATTTTTTTCACTCTAATATTTAAATTACTTGCATATCTCATGACCACATGAATACATTTGTTTCATTGATTCCAACATTTTTGGTAAGTTATTTTTTGTCAATGAGTGTATTAAAAAATGTCATACATCACCAAGGGACAATTCACAGTCTACCGGATTTATCTATATATCAGTGTGAAGGCCAATACCCCAATTCCACAAAACAGAGCATAAATGGAGAAAAGATCAAAAGCTTTTAGAATGACCAGTTTTAACATGTTCATGTAAAATAATTTCCAGAGATTAAAAATAACAAACTCACTAAGACTTATTTTGGAGAAATATACTTACTCTTACTTCATCACATTCTGAAGTTCCCTTCTACTTTTCTTGATTACAAAAACTATTGTATCTTTGCAATGCAGCAGAAAAAAAACAGGGATTATTGTTCAATATTTGTAATATATCTTTGTAATTTTTAATATGTTTTTTCCAATAAACAGGTAAGACATATAAACAAGTGAGACGTGAGGAAGGCAAGGCTGCGTTTGAGGAAAACTTTTCCTTGTAGCAGTGAAATTTAGTTACAAATTAAATACAATTTATAAATTTTATTTAATTTAGGGTCCAGCTGGCTTTCCGGCTGTGGCATAATCCAATCTTATCTCTAAGAGAGATCTGCAAAGAGAGCAGTCTGTCAGCATCAACACTGCCATTTTAAAAATGCCCAGCAGCATGACTAGACCGCTTCCATAAACTTAATCCTTTTAATCATGATATAAATGTTTTCTTCAAAACATACAGTTAAGATTTTTTGTATTTGTATGCCATAGGTTCAAACTTTAACTATGTCTAGGTAATATCATTTACACAACTACTTGTGTAAAGCGTGTGTAGATTCTGAGTATTGTGGCAAATTTATAAAAACTAAAACCAAATCAGTTTCTTAAGTATGCTTCACAAGCAGCTTGTGTGGACCATGCAAATACAAATATATATCTGGATTTATAGACCCAAGTTCAAATAGACAGCATTTTTCTAAAATACAAAATACTTTATTTAATATCAGAAGCCAGGCTGTTCCTCATAAATCGTTCAGTCATGAAGTCCAGTATGTCAGCATTCCAAACTGAGGCTACTATCTTTAACAACATGGTAGCAGACTCATGAACTTCAAGCCTGTGTGGTAAGCTAGCTTGTACCAATCTCATCCAATTCCCTCTGCTGTCATTCAGTGACCTCAACTTATCCTGGCTACAGGTGTGCATATTTTTTGTAGCTTTAAGCAGCTTTGCCAGCAGACAAGAATTATTTTCTGTGTCAGTTAGGGGTTTAGCCTTTGCGGGAAGGAGCAAACGACATGAACTGTCTCCATTGACAATTTCAACTTTGATACTTAATCCAAAAATGTTGATATTCTATACCGTTTTCAATACAAAAGTCAGATATTATGATCATTTCCCTTTTAAACTTCTTCAATTCATTTTTAGGCAAATATACTATATTAATCATGTACAATATATTATAATACTGTTTACCCTATTGTTTAATTATTATTTCATTAATTAGATCATTTTAAACTACATTATAGTGTATTTATATTCTAATAATAACATGCTTTACTGTATATATAATAAAATATGCTGTACTATACTGTATATTGCCTGTGAGTGTATCTACATTTTTTCACTGTTATATAAAAACAGACCGACTGTTAGTGTCTGTCAGTGTGATTTTGCCATATTTTTCTCATTGACTGTCAATTATAAGAATGTACTACTAAAATACTAACGAAATACTAAAATTATGTACTACTTAGACATTTTTTTCAATATTTAAAAGTAAAGGAGATGAGTTCTTTGAGCATAAGAAAAGCTCAAATAACAAGGACATGGACAGAAAAAAAGCAATTTCCAAGTGCAGTTGAGGAATGAATGTAGCTTTTTCAGCAGAAAAATGCAGCTCTCCCTTTTATATATCTCTCTATATCCTCTTTAAAGCTGAAGTATTTCCACACAGCACTCCTGCTACTTTCTTTACTACTTAGGAAGGGTTGCAAACACACTGACGTTACCTCAGTTGCCATTTCATTGCCTATTTAGACAGGCTGGGTAATGTTATCTGAATCAATGACAGTGTAGTTCAAACTGAGAATTTCCCATTTCCAATATACCATTTACATTTGCGACATTTAACAGACGTCCTTATCCAGAGCGACTTACAACTTACACAGTCTTACAATCCAAGCAATTGTGGGATAAGGGCCTTGCTCAGGGAGGTGGGATTTGAACCCTGGACCATCTGGTCCATAGTCCAGTATCTTAACCACTAGGCTATCACAGTCCACTATTGCCAACCATAATAAAAGCACTTTACTAACATTTGACTGGCTTATTGTTAATATGGCCTACAGTACTCTGCAATTGATTTTGTAATGATGTCAAGTATTCTTTATCCTGCTTTCTCTCAGATCACATTACTTTAAGTAATCATCAATGCAATTAATCAATGTAATGACTTCTTGTCAGCACCAAGAATGAATTACATGTGACTTATAGTCCTCCCTTTTCCAGCAAACAAGCTGAAACCTAATTGCTTTCTTTGATGTGGAAGCGGCTAATAGAATTAATCGTCTTTCAATAAATGTCATGTTATGGATGCAAGACACTAGCTGTTCTGTCACAAGGGGAATGATAAGCAGGACAATGACTGTTTTCCAACTTCAAGGGAACTCATTTGAATTTAGACCTTACTACTTGTTTCTTGAGACTTGAAAATGTAGTAAAAGTTCTTCTTTTTGATAATCATCTTTCGTGGTTTTTTTCATACTGTTGTACACTACATTGTCTAATGCGTGCAATCATAGTTTAATTTGATAAGTGAAGATCAACCCTATTATTTTGTCTTAATTGCCACATAAGAGTAACTAAATATAACTAAATAGCATATTAAAAAAGAGCATTAAAGTGACAGCATGCTAGTGATATTCTATTTATGACACTGTAAGTTTGTCTAATTGTAATTTAGGTAAGACAAGTCTGGATTTAATCTAGGTCACATGTATTCTGTATGAGTCCAGATTCCGCATATACTTTGGTCTGTTTATTCCATCTCCTCCCTGAGAAAATGGAGGACTGACTAGCTTTAAGTTTCAATCGCTTGTTGTTTGTTGAGTCAGCGAGGAAGCCAAAGCCACAGTGACTTGCTTCAGGACACCGACAGCTCACAAACACACTTCACTCTTGTTTTTAACTTTGAGCTTCTCGGGCAGCCTGGTTTAGTTTCATGAAACACCTAACCATAGACATTTATGGGTAGAGGGAGCTTAAAGAAATTAAGACATTACTAAAAGTGAAGCAAAATATTTATAACACACTAATTGTTATTCTGGTTAGTCCATGTAAGTAAATAACCATTCATAAGTTGTTTTAGAGACTCAAAAAAAACTTTAAAGTTAAAAAATGCACATCCTAATCAGCACAAAAAGCCTTTCCTTTGCCTAAGGTAATATGGTACCAGGTTCCTAAATACAGATTTCAGCATTAACAGCAGGCTAAATTTCCTGCTAATCCCTAATAAAGACCTATGCACATAACTTTTAACTACTTAGCAATTTTTACAGCAAATAAGAAACTGTCTAAATACACGAAGCAGAAATTGCCACCGAGGCTTCTGAGTGCATACTATCCAAAAACAACATACCGTACAGTGCTACGATTCAGGTCTCACATGGCAGTGGACATAAGGAAGTGTGTGTTGCATTCTCCCTTGTGTTTTATTGACCTTTCTTATTGGTTCAAGAAAAACAAGGCAAATTTATTCTGCACCAGTCTAAGTTATATAGTCAATATATCGTGTTTATTTTATTAATTCATGAAAATACAAAAATAAAAAAATTAAATACCCCTAATGAAATATCTCTGAGCAGTATAATATAGCTGATTTAATAAACAAAAACAACTCTTTTTAAGTATCCACTTCTAGCTATTATTCACTACCATGAACTCATTTGCCTGGTTTATAGCAAACTAGTGTAGAGAGAGAAGCATCAACAACATTCACTCAAAATAGGACACTTTTTTAATAGCAATTATGAACCTGAGAGCCTCTCAATAGTTCCCAGATAGTTAGCAGCATTATAGACTATTTGTGATGCTCATTTAAAGGGTAAATTGTTTAAAGAATCTGAGTGAATATTGTCAGCACATCTGAATTACATTAATGTGTGCATTAAAGCATGTACTCTCTTCACTATAAACAGTGATATTATGTGTCAACCACTAGCCATTAACAATCAAACAATTGATCCCACAGATGCTTGTTAAATCTCAATGCAATGCAGCGACAAGTATGGACTTAGCTGAATGTGACAAACTTAACTTTGTGTAGCTGAAATCATTTCATGTTCATCTGTATCCTATACAATATATGGTGAATTTATCACAGTGTGTAAAAAATACAACAAACAAACAACAAAAGAAACAACATTATTATTATATCCTTTGTAACATCAATATTCCATTTAAAACCATGTAAGGATTCTGACAGGCTTATTCAACAAGAGATGTTCCAAAACGTCTACAAAGAGTGCATATATGGGGCTTCCCCTTTTGTGCCAGGGCACATAAACAAAATAGAACTAAGAGGAACAAGATGACAAGGGGATGTTCTGTGCACATGAGAAACATGTTTTCCACCCACAGGGAAATTGGCATCCATGTTCAAGTCAAGTCAAGACTTTATTTATATAGAACTTTTTATAACACAGCATTGTTGCTTAAGGCAGTTTTACAAATATCCAGGAACATAGCCATAATTGAGCAAGCCCAGAGTGAGAGTGGTACGAAAAATAATCAGCTTAAACATTGAAACCTTACAATCTGACCAAGACACAAAAAGAGTCTCAACCTCCTAGAACAGCATAGACGATATATGTAATAATTAATCTAAGTTACCTAATTAATAAGTTTATAGTAATAGTTTAAATACACAGAAATAAAATATAAAAATTTAAATAAAACATTTATTTAAAATATACTAAATAAAATAACATAGTCAATTAATAACTAATTATAACACAAATAATTTGTGATCAGTATAATAATAATAATAATAATAATAATAATAATAATAATAATAATACTATATAAAATAATAAATATAATAACAAAAAGAATATAAGTGAAAATCAGCATTAGTTGATCCAGAAAAAGAAGTAACTGTAGATTCTCATGTCCTCAGTCAAAAAGATTTGGTGGTTTGACATGCTCAAGGTCGAGGTGAGGGGTATTATTGCCTTCTGATGTGGTAATAGTAATGATATGAGGACTGGAACTCAAATTGGTAAACTGTTATAAAATACTTTATTTCATCAGATATATCCTTATAATCTGTGAATACATGTAGTAGACATTCTCATTGAAATATGAGATTTCTATACAGATATATGCTCTGTACAAATGTGTCTGTTTAGATCTGCAAATTACAGTGCAAGTATGATTAGACATGCACCATATATTAAATGTTGTAAATAATTTCAGGTATTTGAACATGTATGTTATAGAATTATAAATAACATACAGCATATTTCTATTTACACTAATTTTTCCTGAAGGTATGCAGCTCAAGCTCTGATCATGCTCAGTACAGCTGAAACAATCTATTATGTTGATTAGGTTGCGTTGCTGGTATGAGTGCATCAGATGCAGGGCTACTGAAAACATTTTTTAAATCAGCGTACCCCTGCGGGCCACTTGTATCAATTACATTATGAGGCTATACAATAAAGATTATAATTATTATTATTAATATGTAAAGATTAATTAATTCGAAATTGTAATCAACTGTAAGTACATAATTAAGTTGTCTAGAAATGTTGTGTTGGTCAACTATTCTAAACCCAGTAGTGGCAAAGAGCCAAACTATTCCATAAGTCAAGTTAATAATGTCTGGTAAGTCGTGGTCCTGTTGTAACGTGTTTCTACTTACAGATTGGTAATATGGGATAGAGACAACAATTACATACAAACAAAGCAAGCATACTGTACATAATTGGTACTGTATGCATAAATTATGAGTATAGGTCTAATTATTGTATTAAAATTATCCATGCTCTTTATTGTTGTAATAGATATCTTAGATTTAAGAACAGGAATCAAATTTTGTAATATTAAGTAACTGCTAGGTTCCAAATGATGAGCTACTTATAGGAAATGTAGTTGCAAGTTGCTACCAAAAAACAATAACCAGTAAATATTTGATACAATCACTTTTAGAGTATCTACACAAATGTTTCCTTCTGTCAGATTTTACGCTCGAGTCAAGGCAAGCCCACTGGATGTATGTGGAAGCCAACTTTTAGCACAACAATTTGTAATATAGTGCCTCACTGTGTACTGCAGGCCCCAGAACTCCTCATGGTGACCCAAAGTGACTAAGAAGGAGTAAAATAAAACCAATAATAAATAATTATACCAGCCAAACAAACATGATTAGCAAGATAAGAAATGAGAAAGTGCCTCATTTGAATGGTGCCATCTGCCATATCCGGATGACTAATTTAATCACGTGTGCCTGTCACTAGTCCTATTTTATTGTGACTCTATCTTTGATTTTGTAAAATAAATGAGACAGCATCTTTCTGGTTTGCTGCAGGCTGTGATTTTAATTGTTTACATATATATTGATCAAAATTTACTTAAATGAATTCTGTTAGAAAGGACAATGTATCATAGTTTTCCTGAATGTGGAGAAGGGAACCTTTGGTTTCTGCAAAATGTGCAGCATTTTGTTATGGCTGGAATCAGAAAACGAGGATATTTTTACATTTTATTTGACCAATTATTTACAGAATATTTTCACAGTGGTTAGAAAACAAGCCCAAATATAATTTGGCTTTAATGAGCTGTACATAAACACTCTCCAGTATTTAGACCAGACGATTCTGTGAAAATGTCAGCAAATTACAAAAGTTGACAGAAAACTCTTGTCTTCATGTTCTAAACTTTTGTAAGTAGTGAATTGTCTGTAAGTAGTGTGAGTCTGTAAGTGAGCAGCACCTCATAATTCCACCATCACGTGTTCAAAACCACTTTTTTATTTTTCAAGGGGACAGCTGTGCATAAAACACCTCCACTATGTGCTAAAGGGCTCTTGAGCATTGTATGCCTATAGAAAATCTTGATACTCATAGCAATAGTTACTGTTCTTGAAATCAGAACTTCATTTACACATTTTGCCTTAGAATATGCAAGAAAGCTATTTTTAACTGATAAAACTCAAAAAAAAGTTGGAAAAGTGATATAATAGCCATTTGATTCAGAACTGTGTAGAGCCATCAGTGTGTTTGAATATGTCCCTACCAGCTTTGCACAACTAGACTGGGGAATATTTGTCCATTCTAATTTGCAAAGCTGTTCAGGTTTAGTCAAATTACATTGTGACCAGCAATTCCCAGCTCTCTTCATGCTCACTTACAGATCAGACTTAGGTCATGACTTGCCCACTCAAGGACATTCACTAACCTCTGATATTATTACTCCATGTATGATTATATTATGCTCTCAGTGTCTTTAATGCTATGTGTGTGTGTGTGTGTGTGTGTGTGTGTGTTCTAGTGTTACTTACGTGCTTGAATAGGATTGTGAAGTAGTAACAATTTCACATTCAATAAAGCATTTGCCAATGGAATAAACAAATATGCTTTGTTTTAAAAAAATAGTGAATAGTATCACAAGAAATCATCTCAAAACATTAAAACGTTTTGATCAAGGAAAATGGTATACTCTCTGTTGCCATAATTCTTTCCAACTGGATTTATGCGTACCTTTCAAATCCCAGCTGTCTTATTGACTTTTCCCATGATGAGCCTGCAAAAAAGAAAGAGAAAATATAAATAATTCTTACAAATTTGCACTTTAACTATACAATTTGCAGTATACAATTTAATACCCAACATACATCAGTAAAAGTATAGAACATTTTAGGCTTAGACCTGTCACAGTAACTGCTAGGGGTGCGGAAAAATCAGTTCTTGGATACATCACGATGCATTGGTCATTCAGCATAGATTGTGTCACAAATCACAATTAACCGAGAAAATAAAGTATGAATTGATAACATGATGATGAATTAATGCAAATTGGAACTCCTATTGAATACACCTATGTTCACACCTTGTAACTTCTTTAAGCAAGAGGAAACTTGTGTTGCATTAAATCACAGTAAGCACTAATGTAACTTGCTAAGACACATCTCTTGTGAATAAACATTCTAATGTAATATCAAATATGAACTGAATAACATACAGATTACAACATTTAGCAGGTGAAGGAGACTTCAGAGTCCATACAGCAGTGTAAAGAGTTCAGAACCCTTCAGAAAGTGGCTGGAAAATACATGGAACAGAATTTTTCAGGACTACAGGTGACAGCAGTGGATCTTGGCAGATGTATTTTTTATAATAATTAAAATATGTACAAATGAGAAAAACATATTGTTTGTAAGAATTAAAAACCATATCCGTCGGATATTTCATCCCAGTAACCACAAATTTAAAAAGTGTGACAGCAGCCATGCCTTGAATAATCAAACAATTTTAATGCAGTGCGCTTAGTGCAGTCAAGTGTTAAAATTTAGTTTAGTTTTTATACTCTATAGGTCATCGTTTCTTAATCAGCATATCTTCTCTCACAACATCTTTATTTAATTATGTCACACAGCATTGTTATATATTATTACTGAATATACGGTTGACCATTATAATTTAACTAAGAGACTTGTTGCCCCCATCCCCACCACTGGTCAAAGCAGTCTGGCAGCTGGGCTGATTAAGCATCATACACACTAATTGTTCTAACCAGTTAAAGTATACTGTACATGTTAAGATCAGTAGACACCTATATCTTACTTAACCAGATCTGGGAAATGACGTATAAAACATGTTTTAAAGTTTGGCATGGCTTTAAAGTTTGGCATACACTACAGGAGCGGCACAAGCTGTCATCTCACAGGAAACCATGCAATATAAAAAGAAAAAAGAGCATTTGAACTAAAGCCAATTTTAGTTTTACTTTTACTAACATTTCTTTATTGTGCTCAATCTCAGAAGTGATTGGTCAAGCAAGTCATCCACATGAGCCATATCCCCTAATTTTTGTGGGCAGTGTATATGAAACCAAATACTGGCAGAAGTGTAAAGGAAAAAAAATTAAAATCAATGTGCACTGTGTTTTTTTGTAGGTATCTTTCAGTCTACAAATATTAGAGAATGTAGTCTACTAGTGCTGGGTGATTTTACCTGAAATCAATACCACAATTAATTTAACATTTTACCTTGATTACTATTAATGAAATACTATTTTGTTGTTGTTTTTCTGTACTCATAGTTCACTGATTTTTTAAATGAAAAGTTACATATAAATGTGATTTTATAATAATAATAGCAACTCAAGGAAACACAAATATGAACTATATATGGTTGTTTATTGAATATTTCAACCAACTGAAACTTCGTGATGTAGTAGGATATGGAATTAGTCATTTATATTTTTAAATCCTTTTTATATTGTGTAGCATTTAAGTGAAAAATCAAGATGGGCAAGATTGTGTATGTGATGGTTCTAAATGTTGGTTTTTGATTAATTCTCAATTAATTTAAAGAGACATTGGGTTTAATAGTTTACAGGGCTATAACAAGCAGTTTGTTTAACAAAACAATACATACTCATTGTAATCACTCAACCTAATACATGTTTTTGAAATGTGGGAGGACAATGGAGTACCCAGAGCAAACACAGTGAACACAGGGAGGACATGCCAACTCCACACAGGTGGAGTCTGAGGTTAGGATAAAACCAGAAGCGATAATGCTAACCACTACACCACCATGCCACCCTCAACAACAAGCAAGTACAACACAGGCTTTACTTAATTTTGTAATTCAGTGGCTTTACAGACATATGTACAGTCTTACGCTGGTACATCCAAAGTTCAATATGTTCTGTTATACTAATTCACTTCAATAAATATTAGCAAATCAGCTAATATCAAAAGTTCAGAGAGCCTATGGTTAGATAATTGCAAGAACATTTAAAAATTAACTAGCCTGCAGTTAAACCTGCTAACAAGAAAACAATTTAGAAAAGTTTAAGTGGCACTGGTGCCACTAAATTCTTGTTTACCCCCAAGGGCAACTAAATCCATGACTGCTTTCTAATTGGATTCAATTCATTTTGTTCTAGCACATGGGTGCAAAAGATCAATACGAATAATTGGTCACTTTCCAATGTAATGTGTATTTTGCCAAAAACTCCCTCCTTTAATGCAGCTTGGGCATTCCAATTGTGGTAAACACTTGCGTAAACTTTAGGCTTTCTAATTACCAACTGCAAGCCTGATGTTACATGTCCCTTCCACATTTTCTCATGTCTGATTTCATGCTTATAAGTTTCTCTGAGCCTGAGCCATCTGGTAAGCAAAAACATCTAGTAAGTGCAGCTCACTGTGGTAATGATATAACTGCGTACACATCTGGAGTTGAGTAATCCTGAGCCTACATACTTGCACTATTGTGTATAATTTTGCTCAAGCAGTCAGTATAGGAACTTGTTTTATCATCATAATGAACATTCCATTATTTTTTCCAAACCTTATAAAAAAATTTAAATCCAAATTTCGTGTCATCCAAACAATTCAACACACATATAATAGTTTGTGGACACTCCATCTAATTGTAACACTTTAATACGATACATAATACACTTCTGAATTAATTTACATGGAATGTAAATTGAACTGAATAACCCAGTGACTCTCAATATGACACATTAAATAAACCCTATAGAAAATTTTGATTGAGTGTGGATTAAAGTTTTATTTTGATTTTAGTGTTTAAGTACTGTTTACTTTTACTTTTTAATGACAATACTAACTTTAGCCAGGAAGAAGTAGCTTTATGTTATACATTTTTAAAAGGTTGTTATTCTTTTAACCAACAATTGTTAACAAGATAACAAAGCAGATTTACAAATGAAGTTACTGAAATAACTTAAAGAATGCTCAAGATCATACATGGCAGCAGTAGAAATACAGTGCCTTGCGAAAGTATTCACCCCCCTTTACATTTTTCACATTTTGTTACCTCAACCTGGAATTCAAAGGGAATATTTGAGGGTCTGCATCATTTAATTTACAGACCATGCCTACAACTTTCAACATTT
>JAUZST010014248.1:0-10692 GCA_034779995.1 Parotocinclus haroldoi
GTGGTGTGTCTGTGTGTGAGTGAGAGTGTGTGTGAGAGAGAGTGTGCGCGTTCCATCGGCGTCATGGACGAGCTGGCGGTGGAAGTGAGGGGCGCGAGCGGAGCTTTCTACAAGATGCGTTTGTGGCTCTATTTTCAGACCCTAGCGTTTTTGTTTGTACGCGGTTCTGCTGCAGAGTCCGTACTGATACAATCGGTGCAGGGCCTTTTGTCGGCCCGTAGGCCCGGAATGCTCTGATCAAGCAGGAGCTTAAGCAGCCGCCCTAGTGCTTCTGCCCAGAGGCCTAAATCCCTTATTTATATGAATAGAGACCGTTTACAGAACAGATCGAGCTCAAAATGAGCACGTTAGACTGACTGAGGTTCTACATTGATTTATTTCTACGTAAGTATTTTAATTACACGCTTTAGGCATGTGTTATCAAACCTATTACAGCTGAAGAAATAAATGCTATCTTTGTTTTGCTTTGCTAAAATGAATATCATCGTATCTTGCGTGTCGTATACTGGGGTGCATAAAGATATTTTAAGAAAGGAATGCAGATTACCAGGGTTTCCTTGGTCCCATGTGTAATGGGGGCCATGATTGTTCTGTATTAATTAGGCTTTCGGTTCAGCTTATCATGTACTTTTATTTATGAACATCATAAACTTGGCCTTAGTCTGTGTTGTCTAGGGCCTCAGGTACACCTGTCATGACCTTACGTACCCTTACTTGCACTACTGGCCCCTTTAGTCACCTAATATATACTTAAATTAATTAAAGAAACCGTACCAAAATGTCAATCTTATAACTCTTCACCCTGTTAGATACAACTCCTTGTTTCTACACTCCTTTACACTCCTTTTCTACGCTTCTACTTACCGAATTTTGTATGTGCTATGCTGGTACAATTGGACCAGACGCAGCAGTGCTGCTGGAGTTTTTAAACACTTCACTCACTGTGCCCTCCACCTTGTAAATGTACAGCCCGTAGCAGTAGCTCCTTCTTTGTGTTCGTCCTCAATCAGGAAGGCTGATATTTTTAGTTAGTGAAATATTTTCAGTCCAACTGAGGGCTTAGAGCTCCAGCAGCACTGCTAATCCACCAACCCAAAATAGTACCTGATCTGTGCTGGTCCTTTGAGGGTCCTGACAATTAGCGAACAGAAAAACGGGGAGTAACAAAGTATTTAGGGAAACAGATGGACTACATTCTGTAATTGTAGAACTACGAAGTGCCTCTATGTGGTAAATGGTGCTGCTGAAATGAACTATGAATATAGACAATATAGGGTGTGTCTAATAAAGTGGCTTGTAAGCATATATTAACGGTGATGCGTTTACTTTTGGGATGCATCATGAACCGAAATATAAGAAAGCCGGCACACAGAACAAGTTGACAGAAAGCATTGGCAATAATTCACCAGGAAGATTTTTATAATATGCAGTCGATGTTAAAACTGAAAGTACAGTCATTTTTAAAAAATGGATGATAAAACGTGCACTAGCGAGGAAGTAGATGAAGGAACTGCATTGATTGTTGAACAACAACCATCACGTATTTACACCAACCAGCCATAACCTGCCTAATACTGCGTAGATCCATCCGATCTGTCGAGGCATGAGCTCTGCAAAACAAGAATGGAGTAACCTTTTTAAAAATCCAATTTCGATTCGACTTATTCGTTCCTACAAACACATTTTATGCCTTTAAAGTTTTTTAACGATCCGCTAGAGCATTAGTGGAAGTGGACGCTCAAAAGCGCTCAAAAGTTTGTCTTCATTTTGAGATAAAGACGCAAATTCAACTTGTAGAAAGTTGACCTGTTGTGAAAGAAGCTGCACCTCCAGCATGGTGAAACATCTGGGGCATCAGCTTGATCATAGAGTTTAGTTTTGTCTCCTTGTCTCCTAGAATTTTAAGGCATTGTTAGGCAGGAGAGTCCAAAATAGTTAATGTGAAGACAGTTTAATGTGGCGTAATGTCCTAAAATAATGTAAAACCAAACTTCTGTTACTACTGGTAAATACTAAATCTACAAATAATGATAAATAGTCACGTGATCCAAAAGGAGAGTAAAAATGATGCTTTTTTTTCTGTTTTACATTTAAACCCTTTAAGTGAAACACTTATCTAAAAGTGATGACTTGAAGTCATGTTTGTTAATTATAATTGGAGATTAGTAGTAGTGATTGAGAGAAGTTTGGTGTTCTTAGGTCACTGCTTTAGTACATTAAATTTTTTATTTGTACTATATTTAAATGGGAATAAAAACCCTAAAAAATTGCCTCTGAAGATGAACTATGAAAAATAAATATATTAGGTGTACTTATACCTAAACCTTTTTTAAAAAAAAAACTTTTTCACTGTTTTGGAATCGAAACTTGGAATCAAATTGAAATTTATTAATATAGCGCTTTTTAAAATCGTGCATTGTCTCAAAGCAGCTTTACAATATTGTATCCTCTTAAAAGTCCAATCCCAAATTGAGCAAGCCTAGGGCAACAGTGGAAAAGAAAAACTCCCTGAATAAGGAAGGAAGAAACCTTGGAAGAACCAAGATTCAAAAAGGGACCGACCTCCATGGGTGGCCTAGATGTTAATTGAATAAGTTGTTGTAAAAGTAAAATTAGGTAAATAATACAATTAAAATCAATAATAACATTTTAATTGGTCATTAAATCTAAATTAAATAACAAATAGATTTATGTTAATGAACCCTCAGCGGTAAGTTAATGGAGGCCATCGTCTCCTGATAACTAAATGATGGAGGGAGTTCCTGCACCCTGGTGGGACTGGTTATTGGTGATGGAGACCAGTAGAGTAATGCTGAGGTGGAGGAACATTGTGTGAGGTGCTGGAACTGCTACCACAACATCACCCCAGAGAGAAAAGAGAAAATGTAGTTACTTATAATTTAGGAGCACAGAGTCTATTAACAGTCACTAATGCCATGTGCAGCATAAAACTCCGGCAGCATTACCTATCGCATCATAACTAATAGGAGAAGAACAAGAAGGTAACAGCCAAGAGGCAAGAGCCAACCTGAGCCATGCATCCCAGTCTAAATCTAACCAAAAGCCTGCGTAAATAAGAATGTTTTTGGCCTAGACTTTTTGGAGCGTGGAGAGAAATTTGGAGTGTCTGAATCCCTAACCAAAGTGGAAAGTTTATTTCTTATAAATAAGATCCAGATTGAATACAATGCCCAACTGTACGTCTTGAGAATGAACTCTTCCAGTAAATCAGATTATAAATGTAAAATTATCCTGAGTTACTCATTACCAGGAGTTCATTAATGGAACAGGACTCATTTCTTGATAGGTTGGAGTAGCTTAATGCTGGAGTCCCTTGTGGTTGACACCGTAACAGATGGACTTTAATGTGTGTCTTTGTTTCTTTGGAAGACATTACTAAGCGGCTTTCTCTTTCCACAGGCATATGTGAAGGATGTGCATGAGAGCACTGTCACTGTTGCTTTCGAGAACAAGTGAGTATCATGAATCTTCCTCGGTCACTGAGCCGCAGTGTGTTATACCATATTAGCGTTAAGCGCGTTTAGCAGAACATCCGTATTCAGAGGGAACAGAAGTGCTCTGTGTTTGCCGTAGTGAACGTCTCTTCAGACTAAGAAATGACACGGGCTGCATTTAGCAGACCCTTATCCAGAGTGCCGTATAGTCGAGAGAGGCAAAAGCTGAGACCAATAGCTTTTTAACTGTTTGAACTAAAAACCAAACACACAATGCCACACCAAAATACACCATGCCTATTATGGAAGCACAGTAGTGGCAACATTATTAGGGATTTGGATTGGGATACAGAAGTTCTTGAGGAAGGCCTGTAGCCCCTCAGCCAGAGTGCTGAAGATGGGAACATTCATATACTTGAGTAATCGGATAATGGTTTTACAGGACCCTGGCAATATTCTGATTTCTACTTTGCAACCAGCCAGTAATCTCACTAAAAGATAGGTCCTTGCTGTGTGCCGGGTCTGCATGTCCTCCCCGTGTTCACTCTGGGTACTCGGGTATCTTCCTACAGTCCAATGACACGAGCATCAGGTTAACTAATTACGCCAAATTGCCATTGAAGAGTGTGTGGTTAAGTATTTTTTTTTTTTTCCATTCTTCTTCAGCATGCCGGTCTGCTCACATGCACAGGCTTGCCAAATTTAGGGCTGCTTCTTTGAAAAGCCATCAACAAATTTTGAAAGGTACAAAAATCTGAAAGCTTATGTTTTTCAGCCCTGGAATTTCCAAAAAAAGTCAATTATGTCAGAAAAAGCAGATCAAGCATACATTTCTGTGGTTTTCATTGTATTGTGAAATTCTCTGCCCTTAATTAGAAGGCTAATGCGGACCATCAAATAGGCCAGCTTTTAACTTCGCATGAGAAAGAGCTGGAAATTTGATACACGGGTACTTGACGCGCTCACCATCTTGAGCCGAAGCCTTAACAAACTGTTTCATGAGCTTCGTGGCAGTGAGCAACCGGTCTTCTAGCCGATGGGAGATTTGCGTGCCTCCATGTGAGCAGGATGAGCCATGTTCAGCATGCCTCATCGTGTCGGAGAACAACATGCACTCAGAGGCTGGTGGTTACTGTATTTTGTCCCCTGGTGCAGTTTGTTCACTCATTTTTAACCTCTGCCAGACGTTTCCAGTTAGAACGTCATTGGATTGTGGTGCTAGCACACCTATAATTGTCATTTCACCTGTCAGAGGCTTATCTGCGTGCATGTAATGTAAGCAAAGCATATGCGTCTGTTTCCTGTTCTTTTGCCGTTCAGCTGGCAGCCAGAGCGACAGATTCCATTTAATGATGTACGGTTCCCTCCTCCGACGGGAGCTCAGAAAGAGATCATCGAGAGCGATGATGTTGAGGTGAGTTCCATGGAGACTTGGTGCCTCCGCAGAATGAACCATTTTCTGGATGTGCATTGACTCATCGCGCTTGCCTTGTTGTAGGTGTATTCCAGGGCCAATGATAAGGAGCCGTGTGGGTGGTGGCTGGCCAAAGTGCGCATGGTGAAAGGAGAGGTGAGCGAATGAAGGACAATCAGAATTGGATGAGTGGAAACGGCAGCCGCAAATATGATTGCCGTTCACTAATCACTTATTGAACGAAATAAAGTCCTGCTTTATTTTCAGTGCCGGGGTCGGGGGGGGTCACACGTTTACGGCATTTGGCAGACGCCTTACAATTCATACAGTCTTGCAAGTCAAGCAATTGTGGGTTATGGACCTTGCCCACTGCTCAACTGTGGCAGCTTGGCAGAGGTGGGATTTGAACCCTGGTCCATAGTCCAGTAGCTTAACCACTAAGCCACCCTAGTCCTAGAGGTAATGTAACGCATTACAGTTAAATGTCACAAAGTTACTTGCATTACTCTGTTTTCTAACACAGTCTTATTTTAATGCGAAAAGCATTAACGTTTCCTACGCTTTTTCCTGCGTCTTGCACAGCTTGTCGTGGGAATGCGACAAACAAATCTGACTCTTTGTCCTAAGTCGAATCTTTAAGCCCAAGCAGTTCTAGTTTTCATATAGCAAAGTTTAGTGCTTTTTTTTGACCTGTATGCGTTATTAAATGTTTACCTTATTGCCATCAATTTAAAAAAAAGTGTATCTTTTTGAACATTTTACTCATACATGTATATTAAGCATTTTATTGCATTGTAATGTTTTTGCTACTAATACTAAACCGGCACAGTATAACTCGCAGGTGGTAGCTATATAAAAATGCTTAATATGGAGTATTAAAACGTATCTGGAACCCTCTACATGTGCTTGGGGTAAACCCGCAATCTCCTCACACCAAAGAAACGGCCCCGGTTTGTACTGTATTGTTTGCACTGCCTATGTTACACCAGTATTACACTGCTCAACATAATGAGATATTTCAAAATGAATATGAAGAGGATACAGCAAGAACTGCTGGACAGTCTGATCCTGTCCATGCCCCATCACTGCCAGTCTGTTTTGAAAGTCTTGGGTGACCATGCACGCTCCTGAACAGTCAAAATGGGGGCGCTCTCGTCCAGTTTAACATGCTTCTTCACCGGCATGAATATCTCACTTACTACTCAATCCACATCATTGAGTTTTTGTCAACTTTCTGTGACTTTTAATTTGCTTTTCTGATTATCTTGTCTTAATTAATTCATTATCTTCCACTTAATCCACACGGGGTCAAAGGTCAGCCAGTGCCCACCCGGCAACTCTGGGCGCAAGGGCAGGGTCAACCCCAAATGGGCTGTCACACACTAAGGGCCACTTTTAGAGACACCAATTAACCTAACACGTATTTGGACTGTAAAAGGAAACTGGACTAAACCCACGCAGACACGGGGAGGACCCAGGCCGCTCCACCCTGGGATTGAACCCGGGGCCTTCTTGCTGTGAGGCCCATGATCTTGTTTAATGAAATAAAATTTCATCAGTTTTTTTTCTCCATATATATTGTTTTGTGATATCCCTTCATTTTGTGAGCAGTGTGATTAATCTTAGTTGGTTACAACGGTCGCCATGCTGTCCATTGTCCTAAACATTTGCTTGCTTATGGTCTCGCACATTAAAGTTATCCGTTATGGTTTGTTACGGCAACGGGACCACAAATTTTCTACTGAAATCCAAACCTGCTTTGCGAATTGTAGGGACTTGAACCTCAATGCAAGGTTTCCCAAAATCCACTATAACATCGAGTATAGACTAGTAAAATGAAGTTGATCATTTGTTCCAAAATAAACAATGGCAAGACTTTTTTTAACGCTCTATTTTGTACTTTTCATGTTTGTATTTGATTCCGGTATGTTTATATGGGTTTTAAAATGTAACTTAAGAGTTACAGTATTCCTCCTTAAAGTATTTCCATGTCAATTTTCGTTAAGCAATGAGTAATCGGTAATTTATTTCCTTTTTTTTTTTTTTTTAATTTTTTTTTAATGCTACTTTTTGTCTCCTTCAGTTTTACGTTATAGAATACGCAGCCTGTGATGCCACGCTCAACGAGATCGTCACGTTAGAGCGACTCCGGCCAGTGAACCCCAACAAAGCCACCACGAAGAACACTTTCCTCAAAATCAGGCTGGACGTCCCTGATGATCTGCGACAGATGTATGCACATGCTTTGTCTTATTCCTAGTAAATTGTGGTCTCCTCATTTTCATGAACAACGTTTCGTTTCTGAAGGCTTCCCATGCACACGGCCTGAAAATGGACCAGCTCCACCCTGTCTAAAGGCTTTAAACAAATCCGTTAAAGTCAAATATATTTATATAGCGCTCTTTACAATGCTGTATGGCCTCAAAGCAGCTTTACAAATATCTGAGCAAGCCTGGGACGATTGTGGGAATGAACCAAAAGTCCTCGAGCAGCCTAGATGCTACAATTAAGATTTAAACTAAGGGATCTAATTATGCAGTTATTAGTAATGGTTTAAATACACAAAAAGAGAACATGGTTAAATTGTGGTTGTGGGTGGTTGTGGGTGGTTGTGGGTGGTTGTGGGTGGTTGTGGGTGGTTGTGGGTGGTTGTGGATGGTTGGGAGAGAAAGAAAATATATACCCCATATTAAATTTAAATTTAAATGTTATTGAGTATAATAAAATATAATACTATTAAATATAAGGCTATAGTGTGTGTGTGTGTGTGGATATGAGATCTAATATTGAGAATATGCTTTTTTTTTTTAAATATATATATTTTTAAAGATTTATTTCTGTAGCACCTTTTGCAATCGAGCATTGTCTCAAAACAGCATAAGTTTTCTGTTATTTTCCGTTATCTATGGCCAATCCCAAACTGAGCACACCTAGGACGACAGTGGCAAGGAAAAACTCTGTAAAAGTTTTAAGGATGAAACGTTAGGATTACCAAGCCTCAAAAAGGAATGCATCTCCATCTGCAGTTTAGGAATAATACGTAAGAATTACCTCTAGATTACCTCTAATTACTATTTTAAATCAAAGTTTAAATGAGCAGGAGCTAAATAAGTATTTGGATAGAACTTCTTGTTAAAATGTAATATGTAGATGTAACTTTTAATTTCATTTAATACAAATGTAATTTCTCTATTACGCTTAATTGTAGTTGTTTCTTAAAAAACCTGATAATAGGAATGATCAAATTCATAAGCAACGACAATAAAATGCAACTACTTGCCAAATAAAACAGGTTTCATAGAGCCCTATATAAATAAATAAAGTAACACTAAACTTGAGTAAAGCCGAGATGTGATTGGTTCATTCGTTAGACGTCGGCGCCGAGGGACTTCACTCTGCACTTGCTCTTTTGAGTAGATCTATTACAGTGAATAAGGCACATTGCAACAGATGACGCAAGCGTGCCACTCAAATGGAAAAAGAACTGAACTTGAAACTCATATTGGAAATCTAAGAGCAGATGAACTCCAATCAATAATAAATGCGACTATGCGGCGTGGCCACGGTGACGCAGCATGCAGGGTTATTACTCTGCAGCTCCAGTGTCTCAAGTTAGATTCTTGCCTGTCTATTTCTGTGAGGAATTTGACACGTTTCAGCGTCTCTGAGTTTCTTATGGGGGCTCTAGTTGCATCAACTTTTTAAAACTGTCCCTAATAGTGAATGAAAAAGCAGGCCAGGGACGTTTCTTAGTTTTTTAGAGCAGGGAGTTTAAGACCAGGCCTGGGATAAATCCCACAGATTTAGAGCATACTCTGCACTTTTATCTAAATATTTAGTTTTGTTGGTTATCTTAAATGCTGCTCCAAATGGCATTGGCCAACATGAATAGTGTAATGGCCATGTAGTAATATTTCTCATTATGTGTTAAATACAATCAGAAAATACAGGAAATGTGTGCTGTCTTGAAAAAACTAAAAGCACTTTTTACGGTGGCACGTTAAAAAAAATCATTTTTGGAAGTGGAACAGGTTGAAAAGCCTAAGATGTGCTAAAGCTGGATGGTAGGATGGTAACTCCCGCCATCATTTAGTCACTAAGACGATGTGCCTCCAGGGACTTCCCACTGAGGACTGATTTTCAAATCTATTTTAGAAAATTCTATTTTCTATTTTTACCTTACTTATTTTAATATGAACTTAAATATTATTATTGATTTAAACGTTATTACTTACTTAATTGTATTATTACTTGAATATACTTTTAAGTATTTACTTAATTAACATCTAGGCCCCTCCCATGGAGGACAGGTCCCTTTTTGAGACTGGGTCTTCCCAAGGTTTCTTCCTTCTACTTTCAGGAACTTTTACGTGACCTTGACTTGACTTGACAATTATTGGGGGTTTTGAGCGGGAACTAGCAGCACTGATGAATCAGAGTTTGACTTTTTTGGGTCCAGCTGTCGACAGTGTTTTATATGGTCATTGTACCATTGCTAAACAACCGATCTAATGGTGGCCTAAGGCACAGCACTGTATGCTGCATGGTATTCAAAGTCCAACGAGCTAATGCAGTTTTTCACGTGGCATTATTTAAATACATTTTGTCTTCATTAATGCATTAAGGAAGCAAAAATCCCATCTTTAGGTTTGATTCGTGGGTCTAACTTTCCACTGCTGTAAATATTTAATCACTTCTTTTGGGCTTACTTCCATTTGTATTTCCATATTTTCTGTAGTGTTTTGGGTTTTTTAATGTTTTGTTTTTTTTCATCCATTAAAGCTCTTCATAGGAATAAACTATACTGCTCACTGACATTTAAAAATGAAATAGATCATCCCCTGATTTGTGAGCAGTGTATATAAAATAATGCGTTTATTAGCCTGCCTTTTAGATTATCTTCTCGACATTTCGTTGCAACCGTGACTGAGAACGGCCCGAGGCATCATATTTAATAGCACGACGCACAACAGCAAATATTTTCAATGCAAAAATCATTTTATAAGGAAGTCCTCTGCCATGGGACTGTGTTCACGTGGCTGTATCCGCTGTCACACAGTAATAAGCAAAGGCCAACTCTGTATTCTAACAGTACTTATCATCCAAATTCGGCTGCTCACATGGGGATTACCACATAGTGCATCCGTCCCAGGTTTTAGGACACGTCCTCCTTTATGCAACCTTCCCCATTTAGCTGGGCTTGGGGCCGACACTGGGAGTGCACCCCAGTGGCAGGGGTTTTCTATAAACGTGCCTCCCGACCTTCACATTGCAGTCCCCAAACAATTTTCGATCTAGGCCCTCTGACTCTGTCCAGGCAGCTGGCACTGCCCACTGAAGCAGCTTAATAGGGCTTTATATAGTATGTAGACTATAGGGAATAGTGAATGTGGGACCGTTTTCCAAATGTAGCCTATAAGTAGAGGTCCTTTGCATGGTTAAGCATTAAAAATAAGTTCAACAGCTTTTTTTTTTTTTTTAAATATCAGTTTTATTTGACGATTATTTTTGTCCTTTCGTTATGGTTTTTGAGCAGGGATATTGGCGTAATATTTGCGCAAGACTATGTTTAAATGAACAGCCGTTCACTAATTCGCATTGCGTTTTCAGATGCTAACTGAAATGGATTTTGACTAGATGTTAGTCAAATAGTCGTTTTAGGCTACTGCAATGTAAATATAAAAGATATTTTCTTTTTAAGAAAGGTGCATGCAAACAATTTAAACAATGTAATAGTATAGTGTATATGTGTGTGTGTGTGTGTGTGTGTGTGTGTGTGTGTGTGTGTGTGTGTATATATATATATATATATATATATATATA
>JAUZST010014249.1:0-10691 GCA_034779995.1 Parotocinclus haroldoi
AAAAATAATAATATATATATATATAATAAAAAAATAATAATAAAAAAAAAAATTATATATATATATTATATATAATTTAAAAAAATTATAATTAAAATTTTTTATATATATATATATATATCATTTTATTCCCAGGGTTGGGATAATTAACTACAATTTAATTCCCAGGGTTGCCAGATCCTGTGAGAAAAATAAGCCACTGGGTAAATGTTCTTGTAGCGTTTTTGCATATGAAGTGCACAAAATGGGGAGAGAATCAGGTCCGGACAATTTCTGGACTGGTCCTTTCACACATTTAAACTAATTTAATCATTTAGGTTTAATAATGAGCTGTTTTGTTTTTTTTTGTAAATATATCATATTGGGTTTTTAACCTAACCTGAAGGTTCGTTTGAGTTCGATGAGTAAATCTACAATTAATAGCGTTGCTGTTCGAGGAAAGGGGAAAATGTACCCGAACAATATGCAATACAGAAATCATTTGAAATGCTCTCACTTATAGCCGGCGTTAATGATAATAAGGTCCCGTATAAGAATTGGGCTGTTGTGGGGCCCGCTGAAGGTAACATGAGGGTTAATGAGGTCATTGAGAGTCATAAAGAGAAAGATCAGAGGCTGAGATTCACACTTTATACCTCTGATCCTCCTTCATTACTGCAGAGAGCCGCTAGATCAGACATACTCTACTGTCTAAACAGGACTGATTGGCCTAAATAACGTCCTGCTCTAACATAGCAGAGGATAAACGCTGGTCCTTTCAGGCAGGCGGCGTCAGAACGAAGACAGAAACCTCTGCAGTGCTAACGGGAGCACAGATTAATAACATTCAACTTAAAAACCTCAGATCTGCCTGACTCGAGAGCAGTTCCTACCCGCAGGCTCTTAAACGGGCCCCACCATGGGACCACCGACCTTGATCTGGATTAACTAAAGGGATCGGAAAGTGGGCAGAGGTGCCTGGTTTCATTCGGCCGTTGTAATAAATCGCTCGAGCGGCTCGACGCCTCCTAATGAAAGCGAAAACAGGATTTCGATCCTTTCGCCTATTTATCAGTAACGGTAAAGCATAGGATTTTGCGTAAGGGGAGTAAGTGCTCAGAAATATTTAGCTCTGCTTTCCTCACCTTTGAAGCAACGGAGTGGCTTGGACGTTATTTTGGAAAGACACAGACCTGTCTATATAAGGCCTGACAGCGAACCGACGGACTCGGGAACAGTTTCCACCCACAGCCTCTCAAACCAGAGACACCAGAGACACCGACCAGATTTGGAATAGCTGCAGGTGCTCCCTGGTTTATTTATTTATTTATTTTTAATGCATCGCATGCTGAAAAATGGGGGACATTTCCTTTTGGAATACCCCCCCCCCCCAACCGTAGCAATATTATTTGCGCATCTTTACATTTATTCTCTCTGCACCTTGCAGCACCTTCTTCGTCCATAATTAAGGCCCCCTGCGTGTAATGCGTTTAGTTAATTATATTTATGTCTCTTCATCTCATCACTGAAGTCTTGGCATGCCCGTTCGTGACCGGCACCAAATCGATCATGTTTATTTGATCTACTTCCATTTCTGTTCTTTATTTATTTGGCTTAGTAAGTCACCAAGCAGTCTGGCAGTGTTTTCTTTTTTTTAATTCTTGTCCTGCCGATAAATTTCGTCAGTCTATTGTTCTCATGCTTGCTTTGGTAACCTGACAGAGTTTCACGACACTGTGTAATCCTGTGTTGTTATCCGCTGAACCGCCAGTAAGGAAACGAGATGAATTTGAATTCTCAAGGCGTCCCCTTCTTAAGATGCGGCTCACAGAAAACGAGGGGCTTTTTCAAAACGAATGTGGAGCGAATAAAGAGAATTGAATTTCACTTAACAAGATCAGCGAAGTTAATTGAGCCGAACTCAATTATGGCGACTGAGTAATAAGTCATATATTTATGGAGTGAATTCAGCAGGAGAAGGTCAAACTGGACCAGAGTGCCCCCAGTTCAGTAGGGTGTGTGGTCACCCAACAGGGCCAAGACGCCCTGCCGGTGATGGGGCATGGACAGGATCGCATTATCATTTCTGTGAGCAGTGTATATAAAGTAATATTATAATATAATAATATAAGCTAATGCGTCATTCATAAAAAAAAAAAAATGGGGATATTTAGGTCGGGTCACAGCAAAATGTCTGCGTGTTTTTAAGGTAAGAAACCTGGACAAGAAGCAGTTTCTCAGTACAACGAGACCAAAATACGGTGTGCCCCTTTAAAAGTTGGAAACAGGATGGAAAATCATTACATCCACTCATATAGACTGTAAAGTAATAAATAGAGCTCTGCGTTAAACTTCCACATTTTCATTTAATGAATCACGATTTTTACGGGCAGAAACGCGTACAGATGTTACGTAAGGTTAAGGATTCCCAGTCCTTTAGGCTCGGGGTGATTTCTTTACGGGTTTTTTTTTTTTTTTTAATTTTTTTTAAATAAAATACGTTCTGAAATGTACTAGTCACACGGACTTCTCGAATCAGTCCAAGCACAAACCCAAAAACAAAAAAAAAGGATCGTTATAAACAGGAATCAAATTCCGCATTAAATTATTCGAGCATTTCGACACAGGTTTTTTAAAATTTCTTTTTGATCTGCTTGCCTTCAAACCCAAATCCAGCAGGACGTGGTGCACATTTTCTTACTCTGCGTTAGAAAGCAAACCTTCGGACGCAGCAGTGATCGCTCTTAAGCTCAGAGAGGAAGACTTTTCCTCCTCAGATCCACCACTAATTCTGTCCCTTCCTTATCAGAACGTCTGAAGCCCCGCACGGTTTCAAACCGCAGAACTCTTCCAATAAGACGCACTCAATGCGCAATAGCGCGCGGTGATTCGGTAGCGCGCGTTTTATAAACCGTGCAGAAGACCGGCTCTGCGCTCCCGTTGCTCGGTCCTCACTTCACCCAGAGAGAGAAGGGACCGTGGGGGCGAATCTCCGGGGGGCGTGGTCTGTTATCGCGCCTTCATCCATTGGTTGCCGGAGCGCTAAAAAGCGCAGGCGCTCGCCCATTGGCCCTCGCGGTGCCTCTGCTCCCCTGCTGTCTCGCACTTATTCTCATTTTTCAAGCGAGAGGTTCCCTGGCAGGAAGCCTTGTGAGTCAGCAAGAAGAAGACGAACTCCTCTCTCTGCTTTTCTGCTTCAGACTCTGCTTTGCTTGGAGCGTCAAACCATCCTGCTGACCTGATTTCCAGGACCGTTTTTCCCCACAGGACACCTTGGCACCGTTTTGATTCACACGATGGCGTCCTCGCACCTCTGGAAGGTGGCACTGCTGGTGAACCTGGTGCAGCTGAGCCTGGGCTCAGAGTACGAGTACCTGTCCTGGAAAGGTGAGGTGTACGGCGGCGGGCGCACCTACGACAAGCCCCCGCAGTGCGTGGACATCCCGGAAGACCTGCGCCTCTGCCACGGCATCGGCTACAAACAGATGATGGTGCCCAACCTGCTCGAGCACGAGAGCATGGCCGAGGTCAGGCAGCAGGCTGGAAGCTGGGTGCCGCTGGTGCACAAGGCCTGCCACCCGGGCACCAGGGTCTTCCTGTGCTCGCTCTTCGCGCCCATATGCATGGAGCGCCCCATCTATCCTTGCCGCTGGCTGTGCGAGAGCGTCCGAGAGGGATGCGCGCCCATCATGGAGGCCTTCGGGTTCCCCTGGCCTGAGATGCTGGCCTGCGAAAAGTTCCCCCAGGACGAGGTCTGCATCAGTTCTCCCAACACCACCGAGTCGTCCAAGACCATGGGTGAGTTTTTACTGTTAAGTCGTACTTGGATGGAAATCAGCCTCTTTATTTATTTTTTTTGCTCAGGAACAGGATGATCGTCAGGGTCCGTCAGTAACGGTACCACGTCGTTCGACGGGTTAAACTCGGGTTAAAAACAAACTTTAAATAATCATGTAGGCCTTTAGAACGAGAAGGATGTTTTTTTTTTTGTTTTTGCTTTTTCGTTAAAGCCGAGACACTGACAGTAATGACTCCTGAACAGTCTTTATCTCATCGAACGATAGGAAAAAAAAAAACCCAAAAAGCTCTGTTCCAACCTAAATCCAGCACACCTGCTCAAAATTCGGTTTGGAACCCGATTTCATAACTTAAATCTTCAGGAATGGTTTAATGGAGCCGATCGGACAGCTTCCTGCCAAGATCCACCGATAGTAACGTTTTTTTTGTTCCTTAGTCTCAGTAATCCTCCGTCCTCAAAATCCAATCCAGTCCAACCCAAATCCCCAACGCCTGCTCCGTTCATGATCTGAATCTAGATAAGAAGCAGATGCTGTAGTGGCTGCAGGGACGGGTTCTGGAGTTGGATGTTAAAGGACAGATCGAGGTTCTACCAGCCTGGTACCAGCACTGACATCCCGAGTTCTGACCCAGTCCTCCATTGCCTTGTGTAGTTTTCGTTTTCTTTTGACTCCCAGCACGCCTCTCACGCCGTAACAGCCGCAGCACGGGGTCGCCTTACCCACGGTCGACCCTCCTGTACCTTTTGCCCGGTGTGAGAAACGACGCCGGGCTCCTTCTTAAAAGGCTAAGACGTTATTTCAGCGCGGCATCTGTTTTTGGGACCTCGGCTTACCTACCTTTTGTTACCCGAGCGCTTTGTTATTCCTGGCCGACGTCGTTTCGTTTTTATACAATTAGGTTCTGTGACACGGGAAGTTAGGGTCGGTCAGGAGGGCCCAGATTGATTCATATTTGCAGCTGGTAGCAATTTGCAGCCGTGTTGTTAGCTCAGCGCTGGGACGGGATCCAGGGGGGGGGGGGGGACACGATTCAGTTTCAATTATTTTACAAATGCGCCACATTGGGAAGAGTCCGTCTCTGTCCCGCTCGGTCCTGGAAATGCAGGGCTACTTTTTAAGGAGGCCTCGAGGGAAGCGAGGCTCCATTAGCATCACTTTTCATAAGCTAATGTAACAGGACAAGATTCGGGGGGTTCCGGGGGTTCCTGGGGTTCGGGGGTTGGGGTGGCTGCTTTTCTTTCGATCTAAGCAGGGAATCTTACATTTCACTCTTAAAAGCCTTTTCTTTTCTCTCTCTCTCTCTCTCTCTCTCTCTCTCTGTCTCTCTCTCTCTGTCTCTCTCTCTCTGTCTCTCTCTCTCTCTCTCTCTCTCTCTCTCTCTCTCTCTCTCTCTCTCTCTCTCTCTCTCTCTGTCTCTCTCTCTCTCCCCCCTCTCAGTTTGTCTTTAGACAAAAATCTGGACTCTTGCTGACCTGTTACATTCCATGCCGAAGTCTTCAGGGCGCTAAAACGTCGAACAAAAAAAAAATCATAGTGCATGCGTTTGGCAGGGACGTTCACCACGGAATCTCGTGTTGTTTGGTGCTTTATTGCCGCGGAGTTGCTGGCAGGAGACGAAACATCGACGTAAAAAAAAAAAGAAAAGAAAAGAAAAGAAGAACGAGGGAAAGTACAACCTGTGGATGTAAATGTCTCGTAAATTTTCAGGGGGGTGGGGGGTGGGGGGGATTTCCAAGCATTCAGAGAGAAGCCGGAGAATTAAAGAGGAGTAACAAAGCCACAGAGCAAGCTGACACTAATTCTACCGCGTACGGGAGCAAAAGAAAAAAAGATGGAGAATCCTTTAGCTGTGGCTCCCAAGCCTGGTCCTGGAGAACCCGGTGGGTGCTGTGAAGGTTTTATTGTTCTCCTCTGCCCTCGCACACCCGCATCGACTCGGGAAGAGCCCGTCAATTAGCCAATTAGCGAGATCAGATGTGTTGGGGTAGGAAAAACGCCGATACGGAGGGCAGGGACGTCATGGGGGAAAAAAAAAACGGAAAAAGAAAGCCCACGCGCTTTCTCCTCACCTGTTCATTCTTCAGTTCAACACCAGCCTCCGGAGGAAACGTCAGAGTTCTTACACACGATGCATTTCAATTAAGGCATTTAATTAAGAAATGGGGCGAGCAAAAGTTTGAGCGCAGCGTTTTCTTTCTTGGTTCGTCAACGGCGCTTTCAGGTTGGCAGAAACGGGTTTCCCTTTTCAATCCATTTTTACTTTTAGTCTTTTTATAGCGTTTTTTTAAGAGAGAGGGAACCGAGCCGTTTGTTTATGGTGCCTTACAGGGTGAGTAATCACGTCTTTTTGGCTTCTTCCAGCTTCTAGTTTTCGGTTTTTCATCAAAGAAGAAGCTTTCGCTTTTTAAAAGAGCTCACTGGTCCATGGTGCATTCAAATTTGCTGAGTGCCTCCCTCTCTCCCGTCTGCCGTAATTTGCCACTTTTTACTCTCGTGGACTTTTTGTTTATTGCTTTGTTCACGTCGTCATTTTTCCGTCTCTTTTTTTTTGGTTTTCTGGCCTTTCGGTTGCCATTTCTGTATTTTTTAAAATCCTTTTTTGTCCTCGGCAATGCGGAACTCGCAAGTTCGTCATAAGGAGTCACGTGTTTGGTATTTTTTGTATATTCTAGCTGCTAGTGTCTTTTATATTCGATATTTGTTACCTGGGCCGTACCTTGTTCCCTCTCCATCTTTAGGCTCTTTTACTCTGAACTCTTACTGCTCTGTTGCTTTTATTGCTGTTTATTTTATTTCTCTCTCCCTTCTTTTTCCGCCTCTCTGTGGGAAAACATCTCCTAGCTGACGATTAGGAATATTCAGTTTTTATCGTTTATTTAAAGAAAAAGCGGTCGCTCTTTAAAGTCCGGGAGCCGAGCGACGACTGGGGTGACCTGAGGGGTAAACGGGGCATCTACCGACCGACGTCGAGAGCCGTCCCGCGTTTAGTTTGATGCCGAAGGCCGGCCGTAAACCGTTTGGTTTGTTCTCGCGGGACTTCGCTCATCCCTGCAAAGTGTGAGCGGGGAAAAAAATATTTCCCCTTTTCGAAGGCCCTCTCCACCTCGGCCGGCCTTTCACGAGGATCTGCCGAGAGGAGCTGGAGCTGATCACATGCGGAGTCACGCCGACACCCGGCTTTACCGGAACTCAAACTTTATCAGGGAGAAAGAGTGGAAGATTCGTGCAGAGAGAGCGCCGATGAAGATGAACAGCTGTATTCTCAAACCTCTGCGTGACCTCAGGGGGCCTCCTCGACCTAAAGTCGCCCATAATTACAGTCAGCCCCGGGCGCTTCAGGGTTCTTCGGGACTCTTCGGGGGTCTTCAGGAGGGAGGGGCGGGCTTGTTTTAGTTAAACCGCCGCTGCTTTCACGGTAAAGCGGAGAACAGCTGTTGACATACATGTGTAAATGATGTGGTTTTGGGTTTGTCTACTGCTAATTAGCATGACACAGGTCACGAGGGAAGCGGGATTAACACTGTGAAGCGAGCGTAATTAGATAAAAGGTTTCAACTCTGGGTTTTAGTCCCCTTTTACTATTTATCTGACGTTTTGCTTTTCGTCAGCCTCGGCCGTGGGAGTTGTTTTTAGATCTCTTTTTGGGACGTCTTTTAAACCCAAGCCGTTCCTTTTTTTCCAGCCCCTTTCCGCCCGGATTAAAAGGCTCAAAATGAAACATGTTCATTATTTAATTGGTAAAGAATTTCGGACTTTTGCTCGTCCGTCCAGAAGAGCGTTTTGTCATTTCAGACTCTTACGAGAAGTTTTACTTCTCCTAAAGCCCTAGAGATGTTTGATGGGGTCGAGATCGGGGCTCTTAAACACCGAAAATGACCCGACCGTGCCTCTGTGGACCTTTCTGGGTGCAGGAAAAGAGCCTTCCCCAAACGGTTCCCACAAATTCAGAGGCGTACGATCGTCTGAAATGTCTCGGGATGCCACCGCAGTAAGATTTCCCCTCTGCTGGAACTAGGGGGTCCTGAAGAACAGCCCCACAGCAAGGACTGCACGGCCTTCAGGTGCAATTTCAGTTATTAAGCGTCTCAATACTTTTGTCCTTACTGTGTAGGTCAGTGTTTACCATTTATTCCTTATGAATCTGATTAAAAAGAGCTGGATTCGAGCTCAGCAGAGTTTTATTCGACACGGTTGCCAGGTCCACGTATTCTACAGACTTTGTACCCCACTGACTGTATGGATGAGCTAAAAATGTAAAATTAAAAAATGAAAAAACGGTACGGAATGAAAGGATCGAGTCCAAAGACGGACAGTTGTGCCGAAGTTCTCGAGCGATGCCAGTCTTTCTTAGAACTAATGAATCCAATAAGGATTTTGGATTTTAAAAAAGCTGCTTTTCGTGCCCCGTCTGACGTTATACCTCCTTGTCTCAGGTTCCTCGCCCGTCTGCCCTGCCTGTGAAGACATGAAGACGGATGCCATCCTGGAGCACATGTGTGCCAGCGAGTTCGGTGAGTGCTTTAAAGCGATGCGGGTCCCACCCGGAGTGATGATCTTTTAAGAGCGCCAATCATCATGTTTAGACTGACGGCGGTGCCGATCTAATCAGGAAGGCTGTGAAGTTAAACCCAGCCGAATCTGGAAATAGAGATGCTATCGGATGCTCGTCGACCCGCAAAGCAATATCCGATTATACCGTACATAAGAGCGTGGCTGTAAAAAGGGGCACCTCGGGTCCACGTGCCTGAGAAGGCGGAAGCCAGAAAGATGCCAACGGGCTGAGTGATGAGGACCAGGAAGAGCCTGGCGTCCAGAGCCATGATGGATCAGGAGAAATGACCAGAGGGGTCTGAGATACGGGGCCCACTGTTGCCTAGTGGCATCCGAGGCAACAAGGCGTGCCCGCGTCACGTTGGCACAGCAGGAACTCCAATTTCAGGTTCTCTGATTTCTTGGACCACCCCAGAACCTTCCAGCGGGTGAAGTGACCGCTGTAAGGTCCGAGCTAGCCCGGAATGATCTGGCATCTGGTTCAGGATAGGTCCAGACCCACTGTGACCTTCCAGGAGGCTTTAATTGGTCCCCCCTCACCTGACGTGATCGTCAGGAATCCAGGGGCGCTCATCCCTCGGGATTTTCGGAAACCGTTGTTTACAGGGGAATGTCGGCCTAGACCACGAAGTCCTCGGTCTTATCTTCAGAGATCTCGTGTTCCCGACCTAAAGAGGCACATCTAATAGGTGTTTATTTACCAACCTCAGCGAACCCAGCAGGATCGAACCAGGAGCCACACCGGCTCTTTGTGGGTAAGGCCGGAGATTTTGGTGGAGTTGTTTAACAGGCTGGGGTAGGTTTTAGTCGGCGCTGCGACGGAGAAACGCTGAGGAACAAAACAGAGGTCGTTAGTCATCGTTAGTCGTCACAGGAAAGTGGAATCCTAATGAACTGGTGCAGATGGGCGGAGTGGAACTGGGCAGTGATCAGTTTTGTGAGCCTCGTTTCTTGCGCTCCTAGCTCTTGAACCCGGGAGCGGTGTTGGCTCGGGGGTTTTTTTTTTTTTAGACTACAAACAATAATAGTTCCAAACAAACCCAACAGTTCTGCCTCTAAAGCATAGAAATAAATGACCTGTAAATAAAATACAGGTGGACTTGAAACCCGGGTCCCTGCGGTGGTGGCCCATTAGTCTGCCTGCAACCATCCGAGCCTTGGATCGGATCCAAAAAGTTCACTAATAACACTGTAAAAACTAATGTCCGATTCTAAATCATTTAAAGCTAAAACACACTTTTTTGTTTTAATAGTGCAACGAAAATTTGTGGCACGTTCCAGCAAATAAATAAATAAATAAATAAATAAATAAATAAATAAATAACAGATTAGCTCCACTATAGAATCGCATAATGGCAATAAAATATATTAAAATAAAATAAAATGGAAATAATAATAATAATAATAATAATAATAATATTAATAATAAAAACAGTCCAACAAGAATTCAAACCAAAACAAATATTATTTAAAAGATAACATTTTAATAATATATAAACGCGCTTTAAAAACGTTTTTAAACCAAAAACATTTTTTTGATATTATTTGTAAAATAATATTTTAATAATATTTAATCGCGTTCAAAACTGTAGCCGAGGTTTGAACCAAAACAATATATTATTTTTTAAATATTATTTTAAACATATTTAAACATACTCTAAAACCCTAAAATGTATTTTAACCAAAACAGATATTATTTGTAAAATAATATTTTAATAATATTTTATCGCGTTTAAAAATGTAGCCGATGTTTGAACCAAAACAATATATTATTTTTTTTATTATAATTTAAATAATATTTAAACATATTTTAAAACCCTAAAATGCAGTTTAACCAAAACAGATATTATTTGGTAAAATAATATTTTTTTAAACATATTTTTAAAAATCTGACAGCTATTTAAACCGAAACAGATATTATTTTTAAATAATATCTCAATAATATTTAAACATACTGTAACATAATGTAACAATTATTTAAACACATATATATTTTTTTTATTAATTACATATATTATTTATTTTTTAATTATATTGAAACATGCTTAAACCCAAACCAAATGCAATAATGTTTTAGTAATATTAAATAGTATTTAAATATTATTTGTAATGCTATTTTAATAGTAAAAAAGTTATTGCAATTCAAATTCATATTTACTAACAAATGAAACGTTCAAATGTGCATAAATATTCACACTGTCTGCGGTAAAATGATTACATCAGATGGAAAGGGAAATTAAAAATAATATAAATAAGTATCCATTCTGGACTTTCCCCGTCTCTCTCTCTCTCTCTCTCTCTCTCTCTCTCTCTCTCTCTCTCTCTCTCTCTCTCTCACACTCTCTCTCTCTCTGTCTCTCT
>JAUZST010014250.1:0-10691 GCA_034779995.1 Parotocinclus haroldoi
AGGGCTGTTTGGCCCTCCAAAGAAATACCTCCCCACACCATTACTGACCCACTGCCAAACTGGTCATGTTGGAGGATGTTACAGGCAGCAGAACGTTCTCCACGGCGTCTCCAGATTGTGTTTATGCCTTTCTTGCTGTCATACTCGTTGTTCCAGGCAGTTCCACTGATGTCAAGAGGATTCATATCTGTGGGTTTTGTGGGTCAGTCCAGATGTGTGACTGCTCCTGAATGTTGTTCAAGCATTCAGTCACATTTGTAGCCCATGAGCTTGGAATACAGGGATATGAATGTTATGTTTGTTGGTAAGACAATGAGCAATAGGTTAAACCTGGTTGTTCAGCAGCTCGGTCTAAGCACTGTAGTTCAAACTTACTTTCACCTCAACCTCAACCCAAATTCCTTTAATCAAAACAGCACCAAACCATCACAAAACCTCCACCATCTTGAACCACACTTTGCACAGAGTTCACATTGAAGGCTTCCTAAGGTCTTCTATAAACAGGACACACAGCATCACCTAGCATCAGGCAGAAATGTGTCATCTGACCAGATAGCATGTTTACATTCATGAACACCCCAATTTTCATTCACAAGCTGTGAAACATGCCTTCAGATCCTGTCCACAAGTTTCATCTTTCGGCCTCAATTCTTACAAGAAATTCCTGTGGACTCTGATTTTTTTCACTTCTGGTGGACCCCTTTGACCGTATGCTTGAACACACATCCAAACTCAGCTTATTTCTTCACACTATGGCTTTTGGCACACACGAATGCAATCACTGCTTTTTGCCAATCATTAAAATCTGTTTAGTGGCCCATTTTCCACAAATTAAATGAGACATTCGCTCTACTGTATCACCTCAATCTATGAATCTTATTTACAGCCTGATTATGCTTGTGTAACACCACTTTTTGTCCGGGAAACTAATTTGCACATATGATTTACTTAAACAATAGTCTTCGTAACACAGATAATGGAAACAATAGGAACATTACCATAGTGTTTTGAGCCTTCAAAACTGCAATTCTCTTTTCTTGTCAGCAGGTGTCACAAGGGCTCGTTCATACTAGTTTTCTGTCATTCAGCTGTGTATATGATACCTAAGAAATTTTACTTCATAATATAATTCTTATGGACGTGGACGCTAAAGTGAATGAGGTTTATCAGATGGACAGTAGAAAATGCATGCCTGTATTTTAATTCCAATATTTTTATAACACTGTTGAATATATTTTCATTACTTGACCCTGTAAAGCACTCACAGTCATGGTCTGCATCTGAGATTTACTACTTCCTGTTCTATATAGAGAACTATTAGCCTACAGGGAACTGAACTAGTGAGGGTATACATGATTTTTAATGCTCCATCATACTCATACATCATACTCGTTGCTAATTCCTGGCTGATGGCAAAACCCATCACATAAACACTCTGTCGCATAACAAACACCTAAAAAAATGAATATTTTGTGTTCAAAAACATATTGTTCTGGTAATTGATGTTGTGTGTTCTTCTGTTCTGAATTGCCAGCCCTTCACCAGAGAACTCACAATTAAATATTGTGAAGCCACAAAAAAAATAAGATTATTAAACAGTAAAGATGCTGTTGAAGTTTACAATGTCCAAAGTTGAATTCTGTGACTGTGATTTCCATACCTGCCCATAATTGGCAACAGCGCAGAAGAACTGCACCTCAAGGTACAGTCGTCCAGGATTGGTATTTAAAAGCCACCAGAGGCAACTAGACAAGTTCTGATAGGATAATAAAAAAAGAATTCAACTTAAAACTGGGCAATGCTTTAGGAACATGTTTAGATGGCAGTGTGCATGAGAGAGAAACCACAAACTCACTGCTAGCAGTCCAACAGCGAGCAGCAGGCAGAGCAGCACGTGACGAGCCATCTGGGTTTCGTCCTTTACAAGTGCACGCCTCGATTCCTCGTGCAATGCTACAGAGAATAGAGGACTATAGGTAATACACAAACACACAGGCACTCACCGTCTTTGAACTACCACACCAAAAAGGTAGGACAGTATAAGAAATGCAAATTTCCTGAACTGTTTTATTTAAACAGTAACTGTTTCATTTCTTGTAATGTTGCTATTTCTTTTCATCACACTTTAGCGCAGAGGATACCCAGAAAGTAAGTGTTTCAGCTGTTATTTTGCAAACATGGCAAAGTCTCCACAAATTCTTTATTGTGGACAGGTCAGGACTGCAGGCAAGCCAATCTAGTACCAATACTCTTTTTCTGCTGACATGACTTAATGTGTGCAGCATGTGGTTTTGCAGTGTCTTGTGAAAAAATGCATGGATGACCCTGGAAATTATGATGTTTTGAAGGAAGAATATATTGCCCTAAAATTTCAGTGTACTTCTCTACATTAATGCTGTCATCGCAGAAGTGTAAATGACCTTTGCCAAGATGGTCCTTTTTGCTTAGTTGTGAGCCCTGGCCCCTCATGCACTGAAAATTTCTCCCGATTCTTTGGACTTTTTATATGAAATTTATGCACTGTAGATGTGAAAGAAGTCCCTTCCAATCTCTCTTTGAGGTACACTGTTTTTCAAAGTTTGTTGAAAAATGCGGATCCTCTGGACATCTTTGCTCCTCAAAGACTCAGCCTTTCCAATATGCTGCTTTTGTATCAAACCGTGATTATCTGTTGACATTGCCTGTTTAAAATCACATAATTATTATTTTTTTAAATCTACCTCATTACTAGCCCTAAATTCCCAACTTTTATAAGAATTTGTTGCAGGTCTGAACGCAGAAAATGATGTTTCTTAACAAATTCAGACAAAATGTGAAATATATCGAGTTCATACTGTCTGCAATGAAATAAAGGTCAAAGTAAATGTAAAGAACTCTGCATTTTTAATGTACATTTTCCCAACCTATTCAGAAGCAGGGTTGTAAATTGTTTGGCCTAAACCAAAATGCCAGTCTTACTTTCATTTTCTATTTACTTTGTGACTTTTGAATGATATGTATATTTTATTACTTTTGATAACTCACTTAAACAGCGATTACTCATTACAAAACACTTGTCTACTGAGCACTTAGAGTCTAATGTCTCTGAAGACGATATATTTCATGTGACACATCACACATGCAGCCTCTATTTTCTTCCCCAGATTCCCTTCCAGACTTTCTCATGTCCTTCACAGTCTCAGGCCACCATTAGAAAAGATATACTATTGTTTTAGCAATTGTATAATCATAATATATAATTATTTAACACTTTCGTTCACTCTTTTTTTCAAACACACCCAGTAAATAGAGGATACTTGTATTAGAAAAGGTTTTTTCTCCAATCATCGACAATGTTGTTAATATGATAATTATACCATTTCTGAAACAACTAATCTAATCTAATGGTGGCCTATGACTTTTGAACAGTAGTGTACATAATAATGTACAGTATATACTGTCTAATATCAGGCATGTTTTCATGCTGACCTAAGACACAGAGAAATACACTTTATACTAGTTTTAACATGTAGTTTTAGATTATTGCAGGCGAAAATGGTCTCCACATACGACGTCAGTATGATACAATGGAAACAAAAAAACCTAATAAAAAATAAGTAAGTTAAGTTTGCTAGTCCATCACCATGATGACCCAGTCTTCAAGTCAGGTTTAAGTCTTCTGGGTCTGATGCGATATAGGTACAGTTTGTTGTGCATGAGGGAGGAGAGGACAGAGGGAGGGATCATGCACCAGAGATGAACACGGACACTGTTTACCTCTATTTGTACTGTTGTGTAATGTTGCAAAGTCTTCTGAGCTGTCGGGTCGACTAGGGCAACTGACATCCTCTGTAGTACCAGACATTGAATTCTGCTCCAGGATTTGGTAATTCTGCTCCTCCTGAGACATCTGACTCAGCCCCATCAGAGACACTCCTGCCAGAATGATGCTACAGATCAACACCACTACACTGCTCACAATCTGAAAGTAAGACAAAATAAATGATCACAATTAAAGGGATATATAAGGACCAAGGGGCAAAAGTCTTATATTCTGCATATTCTTTATGAATGCATTAATTATTAGATTCATAATCAAATTTTAGTGGCACTGCACTTTGTATTTCTACAAATACAGACTATCCATCTGTTTCTCCACATCCTGTGCTACTCTCCTTTACTCTTTTCTTTAATGCTAATGAACCACCTCACTGACTGAAAAAAGTCCACAAGCCAAAAATGTCCAGCCACCAGCATATTGTGATTACTTCTGAAGAAGTGAGCTACTGCCTCAGATAAGGTGAATGGTAGGCTATATAGTAGATGTGTCTAATAAAGTGGGAAGTGAATGAACAGTGATTTAAAAATCATATAGCACTGATTTGTCTGACCCACTCATACCAGCTCAAAACACACTAACACACCACCACCATTAGTGTCACTGCAGTGCTGAGAATGATCCACCAACCATACAGGAGCTGAACTGCTTTGTTCCTGTGGGGGTCCTGACCACTATAGCCTAAAGAATAAGCAGGATGTACATTGAAAAATAGAATCTCTAAGACGTTTGCACAGTACTGTACTTACCTTAGGTAATCAAATATAGCAGTTCACACTGCATCCACTTAAATCTAAGTTTTAGTTGTTTTTTAACGATGTCCAGTTTTATAATAGAACCACACTTGACAATATCTGAGTCATGTGTGATTATGTACAGTAGGCAGTCTAGCCACAGTCTGTCTTTGCCTAACTAAAGTCTGACTTAGTTGTTATCTTTGTAAACCTTATGGCTCCAACACAAAGCTAAATAAGCAAACTACATTGCTACAACTACACTCAATTGCCTCGGTTGTCATCAACACTTGCAGTCAAAACAATTGTCAGATGCCATTTAACCCCTCTGTTCATTACCCCAATTAACTTGGAACTACAGCAAATAATTTACAACCCCAAAACAAAAAGTTGGGTCCACATTACAATGCATGCTCTAATCAACCTGGGTCATTAAAGAAAACAGACATTGATTGGATGGACACTAAACAAAATTTATCTGTATTTTAATAAGCAGTGGAGTAGTTTGCCATTGCTTTCTCCACCCCTTCCCATTTATCTGGGCTTGGGACCGGCGTGCAGCTGTTTCCAGTTACATAGCTGGGGTGTTTTGCATACACAAGTCAATGACAATTTAGAGACACCAATTAACCTAACACGCATGTCTTTGGACTGTGGGAGAAAACCGGAGTACCCGGAGTAAACCCAAGCAGACACAGGGAGGACATGCAGACTCCACACCGAAAGGACCCAAGCCGCTCTACCCTGGGATTGAACCCGAGACCTTCTTGTCGTGAGGCAGCGGTGCTACCCACCGAGACAGCGTGCGGCACACAATATAACTACAATTACATAAAAACAGAAATTCATTGATTAATGATTAAAAGAAAAACGACAATGCACAACTGCATCCCAAAATGAACAAACACCTACTTGCCACTTGCCATACAAGAACGTGACATCAGTGGTGTCTCTTACTCTTTCACTCACTACAAGCAGCAGCCCCACAATGAGAAATGGCACCCTGTAAAAAAAGTAAGCACAAAATCATTATCTCTGGGGATGGGTATAATTATTAAAACATCTTCCTGTATGTGACATGGTCCAAGTATCTAGACACCCAATTAGTAGATTCTAACTATTCAGGCACATCCATTACTAACAAGTGGATGAAATAAAGCACACAGGCATACAATCTATACAGAAATACATTGGTACTGGAACTGTAATAGTTTATAGAAAATAATTCCTTGACTTTAACCATTGAACGGAACACATAATATAACACAGTTCCACAGTTCCAACAGATTTACTGTGAACCCTTAGTACTGCTTTACTTTATTTTTATCCATAAACTTTTACCAATACATGCGCGCACGGATATATATATGCACACACGTAGACTGTGCCTCCTACCTCAATGCACTCCGATGTTTATATATATATATCTCTAACATTCAATCATTTGTATCTTGTAAGTCACTTTAAAGCTGTCACTTTATATTTTGTACATAAATGCTTACTTTACTCTTACTTACTTATTTTACTTTAGATTTATGAATAAAGTTTTCCGAATCTGAATAAGTCAGTATGCCACAGTTCTGTATTGCTTGCTATGGGACTGTGGTAGCCTAGCAGCTTAGTGAAGTACTGGACTATGGACCGGAAGATCCAGACTTCAAATCCCATATCTGCCAAGCTGTCTCTGTTGGGTCCTTGAGCAAGGCCCTTAACCCACAATTGCTTGGATTATAAGATTGTATCAGTTGTAAGTCGCTCTGGATAAGGACGTCTGCTAAATGACATGGGTGTAGAAGCTGGAAATGCTTTGGCCAGTTGTAATTACTGTTATAGCAAAGCGGAAATGTGTAGAAGCAGCTCAGTCGTAAAGCCTCACATTCTTACAGAACTGCAGTGTTCATCATTACTGTGCAACATTACCATAGTCATATGTTACCACTGTTTTTTTAATTGTGATATCTATGGTTAGATACATTGTAATTTTCAACCGTAGTATGCATCAGGTGACACACACATAACTAGCTCCCACCCCATGGTCCAGTGTGAGATGTTACAGAAATGAGTCTGAATATAAACCAGCACTGGCTGATCAATGTAGAGGTAAACTCCGAATCAAGTGCAAGATCTTATGGGGGAGTTCCAACCAGCAGAAGCATCACTGAGGTCTTGTTACTTCACACCCATTAGAAGGAGCTATTTGTAAACGAACCTACATAAAGATGATCCTGTGGATAGGCAATTTCAAAATGCAACTCAAATCCCACCTTGCCAGATGCAGAATATGAACCACGGTAGCTCAGCACTGGTGATATAGCACAATGCCAGCCACTCTAGTTCGTATCCTGAGTCTAGTGAGGTGAGGATTAAGTTGTGTTCTGGAATAGCAAGGTGTATCACCATGGCCCTGTTCAGAGACTCACAATGACCCAGGCACTGATAATTACAGGTGTATAACTGGATGTTTAAGGCTCTATGGTTCTCTAACTCCATGTTTTTCTAAAACACAACTAAACTCATATCTGATTTATACTTTATTTTGTTTTGTCACTTATTTGAGGTAAGGATTCAGTTTAGTTTCTTTAGTTTAAGTTAGATTTATTTCAATGTAATATTTCATTTTGGTGTAGAACATGCTTGTGTGGTTTATATCTTCTGTATACTATTTTTTGTGAACAATATAGTTATGTGCTGTACATGGACCACTTTGCTCCAGTTAAAAGACATTTTTTTAAGTTTGTATACAATTACATTGTCAAGCATTGTGTTTTGAGTTTGTGACAATGATCTGAGGAAGGTCCATTGCTGTTTATGCATGGCAGTGGCACTGTGCATAGGTCACAAAGAATACCCTGCAAAGAATTAATATGTCGAGTTTGGTGAAAAAGATCATGACACACACTCACCCCCAGCCCACAACAATGAAAATTACAGGTCGAACTTTGAGCTGTTCATTCTTCTTCAGCAACACCAGAGAGAAGGCTAACAAACCTAGAACATAACACATTATCTACACAACTAACACAACCACACAACACAGCACAGCATAATTACAACTTCACACAATAACAACATATTCAAGCATTATGTAAGCTGTAGTATTAACTATTGTCACTTACTAACGGCCCAACACATAAAAACTAGATAACACGGTTACACAAAACAGTTTGTTAAGTTTGTTTTGATTAAATTTACTCCTTTGCAATTATTTGCTTTTCTGACATACTGCTTATTTGGGACCTTAATAAGTCTTTGGATTTGGTTTGGTTTTATAAATACAGGCGTGTGCCATGTAATGTCTACACAATCAATGTACAGTCACTACAATCAACAGCAAAGGCCTTAAGAATAATCCATTCATTCATTTAATTTCTGTCCAAATATCTGTCCATTCCTAGTAAGGATCATGAGCTGGTGCCTAGCCTGTGGCACAGGGCACAAGGCAGGAACACTAAACAGGGCTCCAATTCATAGTGGGGTATACACACACACACACACACACACACACACACACACACGCACACCCACACACATTCACAAGATAGCACGGATAAGAGAATTGCAAGGAGAAAACTTTGGGAGAATGGAAATGTTCCTTTAGCTTTTATTTTCAGTAAGTTTTCTAAAAGGTATAAAGATAAGAGTACTGTACTGAATTTTCTCATATTGTGTTTTTTAATTTCATTGTCTGCTCAACGTCCAATTCGGTCAACATCCTCTTCCACATAATATTTTATTTATGCAACCGTTAATGTTGAGCATAGCTGCAATGCGCGTTCATTGTTATAGCATTAAATAAATATTAAAAAACGGCTAAACAATCAGTGACTTGTGAATCGGTGATCAGTGTGAATTAGCAGTACCTGTCCACAGATAGGTGCTATACAGAGATCCATAGAGCATGATGAAGATGAGAAGCTGTCCTAATACATTCTCCTGCTGAACTACAAACTTCCACAAGCCCATTGACACGCACACTAAGAGCTAGAAGAGAATACAATCACAAGCAGTTTGGTAAAAAACGAGACAAGGAGGTAAATTAAAGTAAAAAAAGCAGTGCTCAGTTCAGCTTACATACCTGGGCAATGAAAAGATTTGTTGCAAACATATGAGGTAACCTCTTAAACTTCTTGCTAAGTGCCATGATGGCAATGGTCCACACCTAAAACAAGTTTAAATCAATTTCAGACACACAACAGATGTTTAGGATGAATATGGTCTTTAGGGGTGTATAGAATGTGGAATGTGAAGACTCATTTGATAAGGATAGTGTTTTTTTCTTATCATATGATATCTTATCATATGATATCTTTTACTGTACCAGAATTGACTAAATAGTCAATATACTACAGAATTTAAGTATCAATCAGTTAATGACCACATTACGTTCTGTAAAGCAGGATGTTGACTTAAATGGACACTAACCATACATTACCATAGTCACATAGTATTTTTAGGCTACTGTAATGTAAATATAAGTCGTATTTCTACAAGAAATGTGTCAGTGATACAGTTGAAAAGTGGAACACTTTTTATTACAGATTTCTTCTTTATAACATTTAGGGAGATTTTCTTTACCCTTGTCATCAAAGTCTTGCTCAATAGGGCTTTGGGCCTAGATATTTGTAAAGCTGATTTTAAGACAATATGCCATTGTACTGTAGAAAGTGATATATAAACTTAGGCTTACACGCCCCTGTGATAACTGACATCCCGACTCAGGAATGTTTATAACCCTGTCCCCTGTGTTCTCCAGGGATGCTCCAATGGCAACAGAGCTGCTTGCAGTCACATTTACAAAGACTTAAAAGGTTCACAATATGAAGTATAGAAGCAAACTGTACTGGACACCTCAGTGACTCATTTATACCTTTCAACTTTCCCAACAAGTCAGTTCAACACATTTCTGTCCTGCCTTTCTAAAACAAAGATCTGGAAACTTCAGTGTAAAACATAGTTGCTAGTCCTGACCTTCATTCCAAAAGACTCAAAGATGAATTAACTGTAATTGCTTTTCCATACTAACAGCAATGTTTTAATGCCATTTCTGATGCACATACTTACTCATACACACTGCTTGAATCATGCTCGTTTCTCTACACTACTGTAAACTTAAACTAAATACGCACTGAATTAAAAAAACTGACTAGCCCTTGCACTTACTGTGGTGGTCCACAATTGGAGGGTATATGCCATTTGCAAGGCTAGAATGTATACCCCACAAACACAAACAAATTGGTGAATGTTATGTCAACTCCCCATCGTTGATAGGCCTAACTTCATACAACATTGTCACCTAGTGGAGATGTTTTCAACTGCAAAAGCATACCATTTGACATTACCGATTACAAAAATATGAACATGATGTTGTTTTTTTAGTGCCATTTTGAAAATGCCTACCGTAGGCATTAAACACTGTGCAATATTCTGATTCTGTAAAATGGTTATTTAATCTATTTGGTACAGCCTTTGTTTATACTGCCTACTGTCTTTAATATTGCTTTAATTTCGCTGCCCAGTCTCACTCAAAGGAAGATGGGTTTCCCACTTGAACTGGGTTTCTATCAAGATTTCATCTAATTGGTATCAGGACTGCCGCTTTTGGGAACTAAAACGCTGTTTGTAATCCTGCTTTAAGACAATGTCTTTAGTAAAATGTGCTATAAAAAATGTAAACAAACTGAACTGAAATGAAGCTGCTAAAAACAAACCGACCACCGACAATTCCAGATCCCTTTGCATCCCACATCTCCTTGCTTCTACACTCTCTGTTTATTTGATCATTTTCATTTACCATATACAAACTCAATTCCAAAAAAGTTAAAAAAAGGGTCAAAGTACAAACTGTAAATGAAAACGGAATGCAGTGATGTGGATGATGCAATGATGTTTCAAAATTCCATATTTTATTCAGAATAGAACATAGATGACATATATCAAATGTTTGAAATTTGAATTTAAATTTCGTGACAACAACATATCTCGAAAAATTTGGGATAAGGTCATGTTTACCACGGTGAGACTGTATCCGCTTTTCTTTTTACAACAGTCTGTAAACGTCTGGGCACTGAGGAGACAAGTTGCTCAAGCTGAGAGATAGGAATGTTAACCCATTCTTGTCTAATGTAGGATTCTAGTTGCTC
>JAUZST010014251.1:0-10690 GCA_034779995.1 Parotocinclus haroldoi
GTCTTTCAATACCAATTTGAAAAATTATACAACAAGAATAGGATGAGCCTGATTTTGGTGTATAGTTTTTACATATTATTAATATTCAGGCAAAAAGCTAACACCATTCACACATTGATAATAAAGTATTTGCATAATATTTTCTGAAACTGCTCACTTTTTTTTTACTAAGTTACACAATAAGGGCGTCCATTTTGCATCAGAGTTCCTGAAATCTCTGTGTACCAAAACATCATCCTGGATATTTCTGTGTGAGAGAGTGGACTATCTCATAAGGATTTTTGTTAAAACATCGATAATGCAGGTAAAACATTTGACCTAGCAGTACTTGCCTAGCAGCATTGGATGGTATGCAATATGGGTGGAGTGGCTCTCAGGCACCGCCACAGGCACCACTCAGTCTAGCAGATAAGGAGCCAGTGTGAAAGGATTCCCTGCAGGCATGCTTGTTTAACTCACGAATGGCTGCTTTTGTAATCCTTATGAATACTTGTGAAGGCAAGCGGGAGTGTTTGTGTACTCTAGTGCTGACCACTGTCACTGGGATGTTAACAGTATTGTACATCGTTCTTTTGAAGTAAGCTCTTTGACGTCTCCACAAGGGAGCAGTTCTTATCAAGTCAGTTTTATAAACTCATTTACTTTCTGTCTCTTTTTTAATCTCCCTCAGTTTTATAAGCACAAAAAACACAAATGACTAGATGGGATCTGAGACTTTCACTAAATTAAGGTCTTTGAAAATCTTCAGCCGAGCGTCATTCTTTTTTTCACATTTCAACATTTGGTAGCCAAGTCTTAAGTTCTTAGTTACAATCTATCTAAGAGTACAGAATACACCTCCTCGTGGCCTGTGACCATCAATTCCATGTCCTGTGACTCTGATTGGAGCTGAAACCTTTAGTTCCTTAAGATCCTTGGGAGCCTAAGTGGTTGGCTGTGAGACGTAGGGAGGAACTCAGCAAAGTTGGATAAGTTCTGGCCTATTTTTCCCATCTGCGGCTCTAGCTAAATCCAGTCTGCATGCCTGCTGAGCGCTGAATATCTGCAGCTAGTGGTTTATGGGCCCTCCTCACAGTAAGTGACCAGGGAGGAGGCTTCAGGCTTGGATACGTTGCTGGATGACTGTGTGCGCTGAACCCGAGGCATTCTAATGACCTCTGAAATATGCCGGAAGGCTATGTGGCCAAACTGGCTTTCTAATTGTAGGTGATGCTTTTCAGATTCACTGGAAGAGAGAAAGGGGAGGGTGGAAGGAGAGGGGAGCTGACCACTTCCAGCATCCAACCATTTGAATCTGGCGTTAAACGTTCTGTTTCATAAATCTGCCATCTGTAGTCAACAACGGCAGTGAAGTATTTCAGGGTGAACACTGGTTTGACCATACAGCACTTTTCTGTCAAGTTCAAACAGATTTACTGTAAGTATACTGCAATTAATGCAGGAAAGACAGGCTGTGCCCTGCTGAGAGTGTAACGTGGACACTTAATTGAAACAAGTTGAGAAAACATGGTCCGCGCCTTCTTCAAAGGTGCTGGGAGTGTGGCTAAGAGGGCACTGCCTATATGCTGTCTCACGCAAAGCCATGGACTCCACATTCTGAAGTTCTTCTGTCGGTGCTGCGTCTACCACCGTCTCCGTATCGAGTTCAAACAGCCCAGAGCTGAAGGAGTGGCTCTGCCTGCAACTGTGGGCCATTATCCTGTGCTTTTGTGTTTGCTTTATGGGAAGAGGGCCTGAATCAGCTCAGTGGAAAGGATCTGGCAAGCCACTCTACCAGACTGAACAAGATACACTGTGCACAGATTACACAAGGCACAGTAGTGGAAATTGAGGACTAATTAAAGCTGGCTCGGGCAAAGAGAGGAGAGAATGCAAGAACGGTAGTGCGAGAGGCATGGGAAAGAGTTTTCATAGTGGGGCAGAGCTGCTGCTTTTAGTGGGGGAAGAAGGGAGGGTGTGCGCGAGGGAGAGACGGGAACGGAAAAGCCATGTAAGCAGCTTTGCGAGTGTGCCATGGTATTGATTAAGTTCCCTCAGTCTCTAAACAGGCTCTGGGCCCAACACAACTCTGTTTGCTTATTTTGATCTCATATCCCCAGTGTTACTGACTCACAAAGGCTGAAAAGGTTTTTCAAAGTTGGTTTATTTGTGTTATGCAGTTTTAAGTTTACCATTTCTGTTGACCACAGATCTATAAACTAGCTGCATTGCTGCTATTTTTGATGGCATGCAAGCATGCGTTTCACCGCTGACCTTTAAGAGCACGTTTAGATTATTGCCCTTTTCTGCAAAAGCCTTACTGCATGCCATAATTTACATAGACCCTAGTAAATGTACAGCTCAGACTCTCAAAAATACCATTAAACAAAGTCAGGCCACTAAACATCTTCAAAAGCAAACTATCAGGGAGACATCAGGGAGGTGTTCCGACTAGACATCAGTGTAAAGGCATCATACTGCGCATTCAACTAATGAACATGCCAAACTGAGCCAAAGTTATGATGAGACAAAATGTAGTTTGATGAGATAAAATGTAGTCCTGTAAAATACAGTTTTACATAGACAAATCAAAATCGAAGGTTGAGAACACTACATGAGAGTAGAGGCTCCAGTTAACATATGTTAAGGAATTATTTATGATATGCTACAGAAATTGACCTAGCTTTTAGGTTGAAAATAATTTAGAAGATTAATCCATGGAGCCTATTAACCATTACAATGATCGACCTACATGTATATTATATATATAAGTCATTGTGTGAGAGAATAGACAGCACCTACTTGTCTTTGATTCTTTTACTGAACTACCACATCCTGTTAGTCACTCACCCACTACATACTCATGAAACAGTCGAGGCATCGCCCACATTCTTATACCTTGCCATGTTGTACTCACCCAAACAAGCTCTCCATCTCGCTCTTAAATGTGGTGCTTTGCTTTTTTATAGCCAGTTACATGACTTGTCAGTTTGAAGCCACCTTTCGTTTTAATGGCCAGCGTAGGAAAAAATTACACTGTTCTGGTTCAGTTAGATGCCTAGTCACCTAGTATAGTGGTGTATCTAGCAAGTATAAATGTATTTTTTTTATCCCCAGCCCTTTGATCAGCTTAAGCTCTATCTTGCAGGCCCCTGTTAGCAAAGTCAAAAATCTTAAGTGATCTTTTTAATGTAATTACTGTTTATTGTATTATTGTTAAACATTATTGTTTTATTTTCCAGTTAAGACAAAAGGAAAACCAAACATACTGTCAGTATAACAAAACTCTCTTTTTGTTGTTAAAAGATGAGTAGCAGAGCATTTTTACAGAGGAAAATTGCTAGTTATTAATGGAGTGGTCATTACAAAAGGGTTCTCTAACAGTCACCTCTAAATTATTTTAAAAGCACAGGTTCTTTAGAACATATAAACAATGTTTTTTTTTTAGTTCAGCTTGCTGTAGCATATACGACTGCCAGTGATGGAGACATCACACAGCGTGGAAGAGACTTCATTCATTCATTTTCTTATGCACTTGATTCTGGACAGGGTCATTGGTGAGACCTGTGGGGTGTTCAGCGGAAGTTCTAGATTGTGACGAGTTAGTATAGTGCAGTTAATGTCTCATTCAGTGTGTGGAAAAAGGGTCCCAAAGCAGAGGTTAATGATGCATCGAAGCGTACGGTTGTACAGGTCAGGGCATTCTAGTCAGATTCTGTGGAGGTATTACACACTATTAGATACGTTTGGGGTCTCAAGTGACTCAATTTTTGTCTGGTGAATATAGCATCTGTATGAACTACGCTTATTGCAGGGCCTTATTTCGATCAATTAGCAGATTGCTAGTGACTGTCATGGAGGACCATTTTAATTTTACTAACCAGATCAATATTGTGAGGGGTGACAGAAATAATAAAACTAACTGACCATGTAATTGTTGTATTTGAAAATGTGGATTTCATGACTGAACTAATGCCATACTTTTGAGAGAGTATAATAGAGGGAGTGTCACCTTCCATTTGGAACACATGAGTCAAAAATGTGTATTCACTTGCCAAATCTCCACACTAAAAAGACAACAAGTTAGCTGCAGACCACAGTTGAATTATAAATTCACAATAATATTTATTTGTTTACAAAAGAAAAAAAACCTTGTACAAGGGTGTTACTGTCAATTTAGCAATGTAAGAATGTTGTAATAGTAATATAGCACAAAACTGATCAAATATATTTTTATTATATAACATTTATACAGCCAGTCATTCCTGTAAGCAGTTCAGATGTCCTATATTCAGATGGCAGGGGTCTTTTCTGGTATTACCTGATGAATATTCCTACCTCAGGCCTCTTTATTCAAAATGTAACATACAGCGACACCTATGCCTGTTTTCATGATTGCATTGGTTTTTGAGGTTGTATGTTTTATGTATTGTACAATACCTGAGCAACTGAAGGTCTCTGTTACATAAGGTAACATTCATGACCATCATTCCACCATGAGGAGATCTCTGAACAACAGCGGTCTCCAAGTGTTACAAAGGGAAAGCCACATGGGCAGTTCAGAAAATTGTGAAAATTGGTGGCGGTAGGTCAAGTCAAATTTGGTGGTAAGATCATGGTCTTGCTACATCTGGGCCAGGACAACTTGACAATTGGACAGAGCGAGTAACTAAATTATAGCAGCAAATTACAAAGGAAGCTGTGAGGACATCTATTCAAAAACTGAATATCAGGAGAAAGTGGGTCATGCAACAAGACAAACAGCTCAAGGCACAAATTGTTCTGCCAAAAAATCTTGTTAGACGTCCCGTTGGTAGTAACTCATTATACATGGCTACTCTTGTTATCCGACCATTAACCAGATCCCACAAAATGGGTAGCAGTTGATATCCTGTTTATGGTAAATAAAACATACCTAATAGCGGACAGCGGCTCCCACTGGTGGCCTGGAGGTCGTAAGCAATTGGTCAATTCACTTACAGGAGGAGCCAGATGTTATTTGTTGCCAACAGCTAATACAAACAGGATAGCACAACAATTATATGATATCATTCTCACATTACAGTTATTGTCAGTAATAGATACACAACAAAGTCTTCCCCTCTCATCCATTTCTCATTACTTACATTTTAATCCAACATGACATCTTATTCATTCTACAGGTTGTCTTTTTTTAAAAATTATTTTAAAAAGAGTATTTTTTGTGATATTTCTATCAGCAACAGACCCTATAGGTTCTGGGACTGTGTCCCTTAAGCTTACCCACTGTGCATGCCCTGACAGGCGCAAGAACTACAACAAAAATGTGCATGATCCCAGAAAATACACTCTATTCCTAACATGCAATGGGCCAAATCCCCTAGTATTCTGAAATAATAATGCACCACATTTCTAGAGGATTTAAAACACCACACGTTGTGCTTTCAGTGACCAAATGCATGCCATTCCAGTGCTTATTTAAGATGTCTCTACTTTGAGATCCATTGGGAGATTTCAAGTAAAGACACCTGATTTGAATTAAGGTTTTGCAATCAGGTTTGGTTTATAGGTTTTGTTCAGTAGATGTCCAAGATGTTTGTTAACATTAACATTTAAAATGAGCATAAAAAACATAAAACAAAAACACGCATAATGAGTAAACAACACATATTAGTCATTCTTCACTTCACTCCAAATTTCCATCTCTACTCAGTAGTAGTTTTTCTGTTTCTGTTTAATTGCATACATTCTGCATATGACAGGGTTGTTTTAACAAGAGCGAGGGGATCGGCACTTTCTCTAGTGTTTAGGTTGATGGATCAGACACAGCAGTGCTGCGGTAGCTTTTAAACACGCCAGTGTCACTGCTGGACTGAAAAGCTTGCCTGTCAGCATCTTATAGTCAGTGTCCTGTGAGTACTGATGAAGGATAAGAGGATGTACAGACTGTGCAACAGTAGTGTGACTTGGTGGAACAAATAAGATAGATGTGTCTAATAGAGTGGACAGTGAGTGAACACAGTGTTTAAACTCCATCAGCACTGCTGTGTATGATCCATTCCTACCAGAACAACACATATTAATACACCACCACCACATCAGTGTCACTGCAGTGCTCAGAATGATCCACCACCCAAATAGTACCTGACCTGTGCTGGTCCTTTGGGGGTTCTAAACATCAGAGAGCAATGGGGAATGACAAAGTAAATCTGTTTCTATGTAGAGAAACAGATAGACTACAGGCTATTGAAATTGTAGAACTGCTTAGGGCATCTATATGGTAAGTGAAACTGAAAACATGGACAATGAGTGCAGAAACAAGGAGGTGGTCATAACGGTATGCCTGACTGGTGTATATTTGTAAACAAATTGTTAGTACAGAATCAATTCAACAGCTCTACTAATGGTATTTAACAAAATTATGAAAACAGGAAGGCTACCATTCTGTTTTCAGAACATAGATTTTCTTTATATTTTGTAATGGGGGACACCTCCAGCCTACATACACAAAGATGGGGCCTTTTAGCTATAGTTATATTTTCATCCTTGATAAAAAAAAATAATTTTCATCTAAATTTTAATGTATAAACCTGGCTTTACACCCACAACCCAATAAACACTGCAACAGAGAGGTAGCAATAACAATGTTCCATTTTGTTGTTTAATCTGCCAACAGTTAACTAGTCCTGAAAGCATACGAATGATGCATGCTTCAGTACAGATTTAGTCTTTTATTTAAAGTAAATATTTATCTACTGAAACAGAGCTGTCCTGTGGGTTTGGAAACTGAGGAACAAATTATTTGAGGATCCCCTCTCTTAGTACAGTACAGCACATTACCTGCTGGTCTGGTACGTCTACGTTAAGTGCACCCTGAGATGAGTAATGGCACAGTATAGACTAAGAGAGAGAAAGATTACATGGAATGGAAGACTTCCTGCTCACAGTCTCTTATGAGTCTGGTTGCGGAAATCTTCTCACCTAGGCTTACAGAGTCCTAATTATAGACAACGGACCAACCACAGGCACTTACTCGCAATTATGCTTCCTCACAAGTTGATGTGCAGTTATGAGGACATGCATGCACATGCACATTCAAAATGTGTGCACTTGAAAGGGAATTCGGAGATCCACAAAGAAATAAAGAGATCTCACTTCAGGAATAGGTAGGAAGGTGAACCTTTTGCTGAGTATGTTTCCTTTCCAAAGCCTAAAGACAAATAGACTCCACTCACAACTTACTCAATCAGGCAAATGAGGCATACCTGTTTGTCTCTGAATCATGTCAACTGTCAATTCAGCAAGCTCAACCACATATTCACTACTGTTATGGTATGCTAGATGTTATGATATTTTGTCAGGGCAACTTATTTTCATTGTTTCTAAGTTATATGCCCATTCCTGTATTTCAGGCTTGCAACACATTTTTAAAAATCTGAGGCAATTTAGAGCTTGTAAGCAGGTAACAAAATGATGTGATTTCAAAAAGGTGATGCACAGCATCCACAAAAAGATGTTTTTGGAAGACAAAGGTGGACGGAGAATTTCCAGTTTACCAAAAAGTGAATGTAGGGGTTTTCCATATTTATCCCTCTACAGAACATTATTAAACATTTTTTAAAAATATTGAGGACTGCGAAAAGGACCATTCAGACTGTTATCATCAGCAAGTTAAAAGGCCAGAGTCTGTTATGGTATGAATCTGTGTCATTGCCTTTAGCAAAGGTCATTTACACTTCAGTGATGGCAGAATTAATGCAGATGGTACACTGAGATTTTAGAGCAACATGTACTGCCTTCATTACATCATCTTTTAAATTTATTTCAAGACAATGCAAAACCACATGCTGCACACAGTACAAAGGCATGACTGAGAAAAAAGGGTATGGGTACTGGACTGACCTGCCCTCAGTCCTGAACTGTCGGGGACAGGGTGTGGAGAATTTAGAAGACACAGTGGCTTGGTGAGTAGCACTGTTGCCTCACAGTGAGAAGGTCTTGGGTTCAACTCCAGGTGGATCGAGTCCTTCTGTGTCCATTTGTGGTACTCAGGTTTCCAATTACAGTCCAAAGAAATGCAACCCTGTAAAGGACTAAGCAGAAAAGAAAGTGAATGAATGAAAGAGTTTTTACAACAGAACATTGCATTTAATCAACTTTACAAATATCTAGGTCCATAGCCTGAACTGAGCAAGCCTTATGGTGACAGTGGAAAAGAAAGACTCCCTAAATATTCTTTACTAACCATACAATATTCAATAGCGTTCCTGGGCTATATTCATTCTATTTTCTATACCTGGTTACCGAACATTTTAGCAACTGACTAGGAAATACTGACTACAACAATTTCTAACAAATCCTACCGTTCACAAAGTGTTATGTACACCTACAACTTAACTTTATACCCCTCAACTAATTTAGGAAAGCATAACTGTAGTTATGAAGCTTTGAAATCCATCAAAAAAAATTCATTCTTGAAGCTTCAATTAATCTCCGAATTGCTAACTGCAGCACAATGAGCGCTCTATTTTTATCACCAGCCACCAAACCACTTGGCCATGTTTACATCTCACAAAAACACAAATTGGAAGATCTTAGAGTCATTGTGGCTTAATGCTTCAACAATGTAAAGGCTGAGTGTAAAGAATGTTGGGGTGTTGGATTAGCTCAGTCTTAACTGAAGTTGACCTCACATGTTTGCTGCTGTTGCAGGAACCAAAAAGGCTACAGCCGAGTCCGAAGTTCTTTCAGAGGCAGCTCTAGAACCTCTCCCATCCACCCACCCACCCCAAGCAGTAATTACAGGGTAAAGAGCGTCCTCGCTGACGTACACGCAGGATTTATTTTAGTGAGTTTCCACAGAGGTTAAAAGAATGCCACAACACCCCCTCTACACACACATATACATATAGAGCCAAAGGCAGGATTCTGACAGCATTAATCAACAGATACTTACGACCTAGCCCCTCTATGCTGTTAGCACTTATAAGCCATAAGCTTGACCTAGAAACACAATAGGCCGTGTTGTAGTTTTGTAATTTCAGGTAGGCATTTTCAAAGATCTCTATTTAATACATTTTCTGAAATGAACTATTCACTGGGTATCAAAGATTTGTAGGCTATGTATATTGGTCACATGAAAAAGTGAGTTGAATGGTTGAACAGTTTATTTTCTTACATCTATCCACTTCAGTCTTTTATTTCTGTGGCATGCCACCATGACACTGTTTGAACTTTTTACTCCTGAAACCTAGCTTTCTTTTTGTCAGCAGACAAAAAGGCATTCCTCATTCAAATGACGCCTACCATGGGGCAAGACTTCATTCACAGAGCATCAGACTAAAAGGCCACTAGTGCTTGGAAAAAGGGTATTATTTGGGGGATATATTTTATGATATAGAACAAGGTTTAGTTTCTCCAAAGCAGCATGCCAGAACAACCACAATTAGTGGTGCATTTACCACTTTATACTATATAATGATGGAGCAAAGCATTTTGGGCATTGCATTAAAACCTATTAGCGCTGTGTCAATTGTAGTTAGGCTAAGGATTCTTTAAAAAAATGAAATAAAAATGCAACAAACCAAGCAGATAATTAATGTAATTACCTGAACATTGTGTAGTACTGGTGTCCACATTTAGAAAATAAATACAGATTCATTTCGTTTTGTGAATCTTTTCTATCTATCTATAAATCACTTTAGCAAGAAGAACCTTTATATATAATGGGGACTGTTAAACAGAAAATTTAGGGACTCTCTCTCCTAATGTGTTCCATATTGTAACTTTAAAAGGGGTGGACTCAGGAAATGTAGTCACACTGGCTTGCCTTCCAAGCTTCCAGGCTGAGGTTTGGCCCACTCTATCTGTGGTTCTGTGGGCTCAGGCTCACAGATCAGTCCATCTTAGGTTTCCTGCTCCAGAGAGACTGGATGTCCTCATGTCCTAGCCATGCTTTGTCTTGTTGTTTACTGGGACTTTCCATTCATTTTGAAATTTATAGTGTACACTGTACATAATAGTGTTTAATAAAACAACCCCAGAAGTCAGAAATGTTGGGACTGTTAAGAAAAAATGTATTTTTTTTCCGTCAGTGTGATCGCAAGATATTTTATGTTTTCTCTGGTCAACTTCAACTTTGTTTATAGTAATCTGTTTCTGCATTTCAGACCTGCAACACTTTCTAAAAAATATATATAACCAGGGCAATTTAGGACTAGTACTGAGGTAAAAACTAATTGGTGATGTGATTTCAACAGGTGATTATATGTATTTCAGTGAAAACATTGGAAGGAATTTGCATGATTCTGTCTTTACAGTTCATAAAATCATTAAACAATTCAATTTAATTCAAGAAAGCTTGAGGAATTCCAATACGTGAAGGCTGCAAGCCTAAACTGAACACCTGTGATCTCCGATGCCTCAAAATAACTGATAAAGTCGCATTGGCATGGGATTACATTTGGCAAACGTATGTCAGGCTCTATAAAAGGGAGTTACTTTAACATTTAAAATGTTACTGTGCAAAAAACACCCTTATGTTAACCACTTACTTCCAGAAGCAGTGCTGACCTCTCAGGACTCTGGGATGAACCATCACACAGTGGGTGCATTATGTATTGTGATCAGATTAATCAGTATTTGAGGTCCTTTTAGTGTGTGCGTGTGTGTGTGTGTGTGTGTGTGTGTGTGTGTGTGTGTGTGTGTGTGTGTGTGTGTGTGTGTGTGTGTG
>JAUZST010014252.1:0-10688 GCA_034779995.1 Parotocinclus haroldoi
AGAAGAACCCAAAGATCACTGTGGCTGAGCTCCAGAGATGCAGTAGGGAGATGGGAGAAAGTTCCACAAAGTCAACTGTCACTGCAGCAATCGAGCAGTCGGGCAGAGTGGCCCGACGGAAACCTCTCCTCAGTGCAAGACCTATGCCAAAAACACATGAAAGTGTTAGGGTTCCTACCTTACCTTCCTTGCCGTTACAGAGCAATCGGTGAGGCGGTTTATATCTGGTGCTTAATTTAGGACCTGCTTTCCCCGTTACTTAAGTGCGAGTTCCAGCATTGTGTGTGGCGAAATCATCACACTCACTCCACCTGCGTACTCTTTGGGTCCTACCACAAATCATAACAGAAAGACTTCCAGACTATGAGAAATAAGATTCTCTGGACTGATGAGACAAAGATTGAACTTTTTGGTGTTAATTGTAAGCGGTATGTGTGGAGAAAACCAGGCACTGCTCATCACCTGCCCTTTACAATCCCAACAGTGATACATGATGGTGGCAGCATCATGCTATGGGGGTGTTTTTCAGCTGCAGGGACAGGAAGACTGGTTGCAACTGAAGGAAAGATAAATACGGCCAAGTCCTGGAAGAAAACCTCTCCCAGTGTGCTCAGGACCTCAGACGGCGCCAAGGGTTCACTTTCCAACAAGACAATGACCCTAAGCACACAACTAAAATAACAAAGGAGTGACTTCAGAACAACTCTGTGACCATTCTTGATTGGCCCAGCCAGAGCCCTGACCTAAACCCAATTGAGCATCTCTGGGGAGACCTGAAAATGATTTTCTACCAACGTTCTCTATCCAACCTGATCGAACTGGAGAGAATCTGCAAAGAAGAATGGCAGAGAATCCCCAAATCAAGGTGTCTGGATACTTATAATCATGTGATATTTCAGTTTTTCTTTTTTCTTTTTTATAAATTTGCATAAAATAAAATCTACATGTCTGTTTTTTTTGTCAATATAGGATGCTGAGTGTACATTGATGAGAAATAAAAATAACTTTTTGGATTCCAGCAAATGGTTGCAATGAAACAAAGAGATACATTTAAAGGGGTCTGAATACTTTCTGTATCCACTGTATATTTATATATACATATTGCATCCTCACAGTTTGATTGCTTTGTTTTGTCCTTGACAGTTCCTGGATCTCCTGCTTACCTCAGAATAACACATCAAAATATGGACATTTTGACAGTGGAGTGGGGTCCTCCTGTGGAAAGCAATGGTCACCTCACCGGATATATGCTCAGTTACCAGGCCAGTAAGTCTAAGTTTGATTTCTAATTTCAACTATTAAAACATGTATATTGATTCTACGTGGTCCTTACATCAACAAGCACATCTGATGCATTATTTTTGGCTCCATTCATCAGTTTCCATTAATCTTTTCGCAGTCAATAGCACTACTGAACCTAAAGAGATCACCTTTCCGGCGAATGAAACAAGTGTTACTCTGGAAAATCTTGAATACAGTACAAGCTACAAGTTTTACCTTAATGCCATGACAATTAAGGGCTCAGGGCCCAACATCTCAACAGTGATCACAATCATGGATGAAGGTGAGCTACAGCTATAAGATTAAACATTTTTAAAATACATGAAATATTCGAGTGAATGTGGAGTGAAAATACAGATTATTTTAACCCATATTTATTTACCCAACATTTATTTTGGAATGACTTACATACATTTTTTAACAGCCTACAAGTCTATTAAGATTTTTATGCACATTAGATTACAACCGATCAATCAGTCACTCTGCACATATGAATGCACATTAGTGAATATCTCTACTGTAAGGGTTTGTACCTTATGCACCGTATCAGCCCTAGTTTAAATGTTCCAAACATGACTGAGTATTGCTTTTCAAAAGGCACAGCTTATAAATGGCAGAAAAATACAAAAGCTAAAGAATCGTAGATTCAAAAGCTAAAGTGAATACAAAAGCTAAAGAATCATATATGGATTCAAATGATCCCAGCTTTAGTTTATTGGTTTGTTTACTTTATTTACAAATATTTTTTATTCTACCTGCTCACCTGTTCCTGTTTAAGGGTTAAATGGAATATGATCTTTTCTGCTTTTGTGGATGATGTTATAGTGCACAAACAAAATTATAGTACCGTGCTGAAATCCTTACCATTGATCACATTATATCCTAAAAATTACAAGGAATAATTTTTTCAGCTGTGTTTATACATGAGCTCTCAAAATCATTATAAAAAAATAATAATAAATTATTACTTGTTAAAAATGTCATTAGTAAATGCCAGGTTTGGAAACATTATCAGCAATAAAGTCGCTCATGCACAGCCAATCTTTTTCTGCCTTCCTAAGATTTTCATTACTTGAATACTGCAAAGCAAACTGTATAAATAAATCTGAAAATATATTTAAATGTGTTTTGATTTTAGGTTGTAAAATGATTTTCTAAAGGCACTATATGATGCAGCAACGCTATTATGTCACTGACTGCACTTATTGCAATATGTTGATGTTGTCTGGGTTAAAATAATAAGTACCAGATATAAACCTTTCATTAATAGGAATTCTATATAAAACAAGGACTGCCAGATATTGTCACATTGCATTTTTTTAGATTTGGGTGATAATTAGTATGAAGTTTTAAAACATTTATTAAAATTTACTCAAACTAATGGTTGGTTCTAGTAATGGAAAATGTACAGCTCTGAAAAAATTAGAACACTGCAAAATGATCCATTTCTTTGGTTTTAATATTTTTAGGTACTATTTGTGTTTGTGTAAAGTGGAACAAATTTGTTTTACTCTATAAACTAATGACAAATATTTATTTGCAGCAATGACAATAGTTATTATGTTTAGGCCCAACCAAGCTTGGCCACTGCACAATGACAATGTCACTATTGAATGTGCAGAACAAGTGATATCATTTCTGTTGCAATATAATGTCCATCTTGAGTAACAATGGTTATGCAAGAATTCTTATAATGATATAAGCTGAAATATGCGGTTTGGTGAAACCTCTAGCATTTCATTAGTGTTACATTAGGTAATGTATTACATAGGTATTAGTATAGTATTATATAGGTAGTGCTGGGTCACTGAATGTATTGAAATGTTTCATTAGCCTGCACTGAACTGACTGGATCTCCTTCTAGTGGCACTGTTTACATAAACTGTGAACTGAAACCCCTATATTATGTAGTGGTAGGATTCAGCTACTTAAAATTTCTCTATATGTTTTTCTTCTTTTTTGTCTCCCTAATTAAGCATTATTACAGCAGCCCACACTAGGATCAGGTAAAGTTTACTCTTGAATTTAGCATGCTGGTCATACATTATCCCTGAGTCTACTAGCACCAAAAGGGTGTAGACAAACATGAACATATGATAATAACGTAAACCTTTTTTCATATTCATATAGCAGTCTATTAATAGCAGGTTTCTACTTCCACTTCGCTGTTTTCAGTTACCTGGACCATATGGCAAATGCAAAATATTTCAATTGCAGTTCCAGTTTTCACATTTTTTTATTTATTTGCAGCATACACCCCGCTAGTGACCTGCACAATACTGCATGCATAATCCATTGAACTAAAAGCCAAAGTGTCTTTGACTTCTTTCTTACTGTTTCTCAGTGTCTTTCTCAGTATCTGACTTTTACCAGTGTTCTTTCAGGCACCAGACCCTCTTTACATCCAGGCTCCTTCATCACGCAGCCGCCGTTTCACAAGGGTACAAGCACCCTCTTTTCTTATAATACCTCTTTTTATATCTCTGTTTATAGACTTGTATAAAGGTTTGTACACCCCTCATCAAATTACATGGTTTAGGATTTTCTAAGTAAGAGTTGAACTTTAAAGCTGGTAACAATGTGTAGACAAAAATGTAACATATTTGTTCATATGTACATTTATTTGCACCGTTACTGTTTATTCACTAAAATGAACATGCAAAAAGAAAACTATACATAACATTTAAAAATAGAAACCTGTCCTTTCACTGTCTGCACAATACTTTGTGTGTCACTGACTGCCACGAAATTCCAAAGACTTACAAACCCTTCCCTTTACTTAACTGTTGGCAAGGTACTGTATCTTTAAAATCTGTCTTTTATCTTTGAACTTACAGTGGGTGATGAAAGTCAGACTCTCAATCCCTTTTTATGTAACATATTTGTCTTGCTGCATGCAATCATATGTGTAATGTAGAAAACTAAACAGGCCCTTTTGGAGAGTTTGGCCAGAGTGAGCGAGGTCAGTGAGATTTTTGTTATCTTTTGAGAAGACTGAGAAAACTATACAAATGCTTATATTTTGCATTTTACTTACAACGTTGAATCTTTTGAAAAACAACAACAACATTTGATACATTAGTGTTTGGTACAGTATTTTGTTGTAATGACTTGCACTTGAGCAGGCATGGATGACACACGTTTAAACAAGATCTGATGATCCATAATACCCCAGCATAATTTCACACCATTCAAGAGCATCGCGGGATGTTGCTGAATGCATGGCTTTTTCCTCCTTCAAGTGCTCTCATAATGCTTGATGTGATTTAGTTTGGGTGGCTGTGGAAGAAAGTCCATGTTGTCTAAGTCTAAGTTGCACTTCTTGATTTGCTTGCCTTTTATGTTGTTGTTGCAATGGTAAGGGGTGTGCTTTTTGTCATTATCCTGCTGCAGAACTTCTCCACAAAATGCAAACAAGCATTCCACTAGTGGTCTCATATTACCCTTCACTGTACTTTTCATTACTGTTGACAAATGGTTTCAAACTCTCTTTAGATGTTTAGATAGGAATAGTTTAGGTGTTATGTTGCATGACTTGAAAATACAGGTAAAGTTATTGGCAGTGGGGTTATGGTTTGCATAACTTTGAGTTAATTTATTGGTCGTCTAGATTTTGCCTACTCTTTAGAGTTAACATCCATTTTAATGACATTTTAAATAGTAAGAAAGTTCAACAGGAAATATTGAACTTGTCTAAACAAGGCAGGTTCTGACTTATTTCCCATTATGTTGAATCCAGTCAATAAACAGTAGAGGTGCATTAGAAGTTTCAAAAATATTCATGAGCTTGCAGTTATTTTTAAAAGTTATTTTCTTATTAGTTACAAAATTGCCAAAACATGTAACTTAGTGAGTGGTGTTAAAACATTTGTCTTCATTTACCTCTGGTAACCATTTTCAATGACACAAGTTATGTTGATTATTTTAGAGATGCTGAGCACTCATTATTCATCAAAGTTTATAGTCAGTTGTGATTATAAATGAAGTTATACAGAATCCACCAAGCTGTAACTTACACATTATGTAACTGTGCCTAGTGCCAACATCATCATATTGTTTGTATATATTACTAACAAAGAGAGAGAGATATAAGCAACAATATCATATCCAAATTACCAAATAAGCAAAACACCTCAATGTAACGTATTTGATTGTGCTGTTATTTGAATACAAAGCCCAGAGGATTACATTAACTACATTTAGTAAGTTACTTATAAACATGAATTATCTTAAATTGCAAACCCAATTCCAATTACGCTGGAATGTTTTGCAAAACATCAGCTCTACAAAATGTTCTAACATAATTTCAGTGATGATCTCATTAGCTTCTCTCATTGGTCCAAGAGCAATTTTGAGACAAATAATGCTTTTTCCCGCATGATTTGGCAACCACGTCACAAGGCACAAAACATTGAAATTTCGGGTTAATTCCCCGGAAACTCCCCAGATCACAATTCCATCAAGAAACTGTGGTCAATCCTCAAAAAAACCAACAAAAACCCAGAAACTCAAAGCACTGATTTGGCTAAAATGGGTTGCCTTCATTCCAGATTTTTCCCAGACGTTCTTCTTAAAGAAAAAGGGTAAACACTATAAATATTAAGTATTTGCTTAAATTAGATGTATTTTCCAATTTAAAAAAAACATATGGAATGGCTATAATTGTACTTCATTATACCATAAAAACATCTGGCAAAAGGTTCTAAAAAATCTAAGGCAAACACTGTTAAAACCAAAATTTGCACTATTCACAAAACTTTGGTTTTCCCAGACTGTATGTCATTTGTATGTCATTGTGGTTTGTATGTCGCATGTTTGGTTTTAGAAGACTTAAAGAATAAAGGCCATTATCCTTAATAAAACGTACAATGTACGTATTCTTCATGTAATTACTACATTCCATCATGTAGTTGAAATGTATTGTAGGAAATGACCAAATTGGTTCTGGTTTGTATCGAAGTACAAACCACGCATCCTGTTTCTGTTTCTTTGTTGTTAGCAGCACATACTGTAGTTCCGGCATTTGGCAACATGAACTTTTCGCTGGAGGAAAACCATGCTGTGCTAAACTGGGAGTACACTGGGGCTGAAAAGAGTGTATATGTGGAATATGTGTTAGACAACAGTAAGATATACCTCTTCTTGCCTCTTTCAAGCGATTCGCTGTAATTCCTTCCTAAGGTCTGTGTCTATATATTCAGTTATGCATATTTATGTGCTGTTCAGTTTGGATCCCTCTTCCCAAACTTTCTGTTAACTTTATGTTAGGGTTCATAGTCAAGTACAGCATATTTAGTCAGTAGTAACCGATCAACCAAAACAAAAACAATGCATACAGACCAAGTAAAAAAAATAAAATGAATGTAGTCAGTGTACAGGATAAGTCAAAAGTCACAGGACATGTCGCATTCTGCATCGTGGACTTTTCATAAAGGCTGCCAAAATCATTTTTGAGGTCTCTTTTTTAGGACCGGTCCTTGGATGAGACTTTGTGGCTTGTCATCCACAGTCCAGGTTTCACCGAATTTGCCTATGAGAGATGCAACACTGCCTTGTGAAATTGGTGTTCTTTCTGGGTGTCGGTTGTTGAAGTCTGCAGCTATGACATTAGAAGAGTTGTTTTCCCTTCAGTTACCTGTGAACAGCATCAAATGTTCTGAAATGTTATGACATTACATATAATGTAATGTTGGTAACTTTTGAACCTCAAGAGATATTGCATGTTTGCGAAATTGAAAATTGGTTTCTAAACAATTCTGGTCATTGATGCTACATGACCACCTTTCCATTGGAAAAACTTGCCCTTGATCCAGTATGGCGGCTTTCAACATGCCGGCCATGTTTCTGACTTGCTGGATTTCAGATTTGTCATTTTCCTTTTTTCTGAAATAAAGTTGTGTCCTGTCTTTTGACTCACCCTGTAGTTAAATGTTCAGGAATAAAGGTCACAGAGATTGTGCCCAGATGACCATGTTGGAACATCTTCAAGATAGATAGATTCGTGGGGTGATCCTGGTCAGCAGTCAAGATTACCTATTGACTACTGTTAATGGGCTGTCATGAGGAGGGACAAACCAAGCCAAGAACTGGCGATCGGGTGTTTGCACCCAAGGCACATTAATGCCAAGTGCAAGCCTATATCATCTGGTCCTTTTTTAATGCTGTTATGGAAGATGTGCCACAAAATACAATGCATTACCCTATATTGGTCACACTGATCTCCATGCAAACCTTGGTCCACTGTTAAAATCACATACAATGGGCACATTAGTGTCAGAACTAGACCTTGCAGCAACGTAAGAAGATTGTCTTGTCCACTAAATTTATTTTCCTTTTCCATCACATGGATGATTAGATATATGTGCACCATTTAATTGAAATGGTGATGCAGTAGAATGTTTTGCCATGTAATCCCAGGTCTGTGAATTTGTGTTGACATAGCTTCCTAGACATTGGCAGATTTAATGTTTTAGCTGATCTGTGTATATTGCCTCTAAACAAACATGTCAGGTCAGCCTGAATTTTTGCCATCTTCATCTCCCTACATTTACCCTAACCACTTTCCCCAGGTAAAGAAGCCTGGAAAAGGGAGTCTGTAAACAGCTCTCAGACGTATCATTTAAAGGGTCTAAAGGCGGGTATGACCTATAGGGTACGGATGGTGGCCAAAGATCATGCTGATGTGACTGTGCATAGCACGGACGAGCTGCTGATTGCTGTTCCAGGTAAGGTAACAGAAATGTGGAGATTTTTGCAGGTTGATGTGTCCATGAATTCCACCTGATACGTTCTTACTACTTTGTGTAGTCCTTCTAGAGTATTATAAACGAAAGCATGTGAAAATCTAAATAGTTAAAAAGCAGATATATGGCATGTGGTCCTTTCTTTATTCTGCTTGTTTTATTCTATTTTGTTTTATTTTCGGCATGAACATCTTTTTTGGCTCGGTGACACAGAGATAAGCAGATTTATTTCGTATTGGTTACGCTGGTTTATGCTTATTGGTTTACACTTTATTAGCATTGCTAAATAAGTCTTCTTTGCAGGTTTGTGCACCACATGTGGTCCTCCATGTTTTGTTGCACACATAATGTACAGCCATATGTATTCAGTTTGTGTTATGCAATTTGTAATTACAAAGGTAATTGCTTTAATCTCTGTCCCTTCTTTTTCTTTCTCCTCTCTATTTCTCTCTCTGTTCACAGCTATAACCAACGCTCAGGCTGATATAGCCACACAAGGTTGGTTCATTGGTCTAATGTGTGCCATTGCTCTATTAATCCTCATACTCCTTATCATCTGCTTCATCAAGAGGAATAAAGGAGGAAAATACCCTGGTGAGTAAATGTTTTGTTTACCGAATACTATAATGGACCGGCTCCCTGTCCAGGGTTTCTACCTGTGCATAGTGAAAGATTCTAAATTCATATTTTTTCTGCTTTGATAGTACAACTCTAAATCAGAAAAAGTTGGGACATAGAAAATGGTAATTAAGAAAAAAGGATATATTTTTTTTGCTCAAATCAATTTAATTTGTTAATAATAATTACATTTCAGGCCTGCAACACATTCAAAGAAAGGTTGGTACATTGACAATTTAGGGCTAGTAATGAAAAAATAAAAATAAATGAATAATGATGTACAACCAATGGACATCAACAAGTGATTGTAATACAATGTTGGTAGAAAAGAAACACACAGAGAAGGATCTGTCTTTGAGAGGCAAAGGATCTTAGATTTTTCAGCAAATGCCTGCAAAAACTATTAAAATTATTGACATGAAAAACAATGTTCCAAAGAAGTATTGGAATGCATATTTTTTCCTCTACAGTGCATAATATCATTAATTTAAAACCTGTAATCTCTGATAACCCAGATGGAACTGCATCATGAACTGTCAAACCTTTGTCAAGTACCACCATATGGAGTTACATTCATAAATGGAAATTAATATGTTACTGTGCAAAAAAGAGGACTTATGTGAAGAATGTCCAGAAGATGCATTATCTGGTGTTGAAGGCATCTTGGATGGACCATCACACCAGTTAAATTTGTATTTTGGTCAAATTAATCAGTATTCTAAATCTTTTTTGGAAGAAAAGGATGCTGTGTGCTCTGGAACATATATGAACAGGACCATCCAGACAAAGCCAGGGTCTGTTGTGATATGGGGCTGTATCAGTGCTCTTTGCAAAAGTAAATGACAGTTCTGTGATGGCAGCATTAATGCAGAAAAGTACAAGTAAACTAATTCTCTCCTTCCCTGCGACGGACGCTTGGGTCTCTGCCAAGATCTCAGCATGTATAGCTGACATATCATCATGGATGGCAGATTACCACTTTAAGCTAAATCCTGGCAAGACAGAAGTCTTACTTTTCTCAGGTGACTCTTGTCCTCACCAAGACCTTGTCCTCTCAGTTGACAAGGCTAGGATCTCCCCCTCTGTCGTGGCTTGCAACCTGGGAGTGACTATGGACAACCAACTGTCCTTTCTACCCACATTGCTAACATCTCTTGGTCATGCCGCTTCCTTCTTTACAACATCAGAAGGATCCGTCCATTTCTTTCCACAGAGGCAACTCAGATTCTGGTTCAGACCCTCATCATTTCAAGACTGGACTACTGTAACTCTCTCTTAGCAGGGTTTCCTCTGCACTGCACCTCGCTCACTCAGTCCTCTAGCACTGCTCGACTGGTCCCCTCATCTCTGAGAGGAAAAGGAAGGTATTCATCTAGACTCTTCTCAGTTTTGGCTCCTAAGTGGTGGAATGAACTTCCCCTCAATTTTCAAACAGCTGAGTCTCTGCCCATCTTCAAAGACCCATTGAAGACCCATTTATTCCGCACCTACCTCAACTAAAACCCCCACTCTATCTTTCTATCTTTTGAAAAAAAACACAACTTCTACAGTTTCAGAAGTGTATTCTTGTTTAGATTCCTTATTATTAAGAATGGATTATGTTATTGATGTTTTAAAGCACTTTTGTAAGTCGCTCTGAATAAGGGCATCTGCTAAATACTGTAAATGTAAATGATGCATATTCATGGTAGTAACGAATGAGCTGGCCTAAGCACAGGTCACAATACCGGAATCATGTAATTCATTACAGTGATGGTAGCATTCTGGGCTTTGTGTTAGTTATTTTAGCCATGTATGTTTTTCAGCAAAAAATGGCACTGCTGATAGTGACAGATGTTTTCATATTACAGTGATCACGTGTCCTTTGATTTGTTTCAGCTGTCCAGTGAAAGCCTTCAGGATCAGACTGATGGTTTGGCAGATGTACTCATGCTACCCTGGTGTGTCAACAGTCGATTCAAAGTGTTTCGTTCAAAGGTAGAAGACTTTGTGAAGACTCTTCAAGCCTACAGCAGTTACTTGAAGGTACAGAACCAGAGAGCAAGT
>JAUZST010014253.1:0-10688 GCA_034779995.1 Parotocinclus haroldoi
TATACCCTACATACACGCACACTGATATTGCTAGAAAATAAACAGAGATCCTGCTTCTGACACATTTTGTAATGAACCCTTAGTGTGCTCCTGCAATGCCAGTAAAATTATTACCATGTTTACCACAGCTGGTCTCACACGTATACCTAAAACCAGTTATTAACTGAGCTCTAGTTGTGAGGCTCATGGTTTGAAAGCTGCAGTGAAAGGGTCAGCCAAGTTCAAATTCAGTCAATACTGAAACAGATTTAAATAAATGCAGAAAAAGGTAAATGGTATAAAGTGTTTTAATAAGGTTTATATTTAAAACTTTGAACAGTGTTGCCAAATTGGGAGAATTCCAACCACTTCCCTAAAAAAACAGGGAGTTGACCAGATGACCATAGTCAAAAAGTCATTTTATGCTCCTGTAATAGAAATATAAAGGGTATTTTACAACAGAGCTGAGCAAACGATATATAAATCTAATGGTGCCAAGGCGGCCTCTACATGCCACTTCCAGGTCGTGAGCCAACCGGTGCCTACCTGGCAACAAGCAAGGGCAGGGCCCTATACAGGGCGCCAATGCATCGTTGGGCACACAGTCACGCACACAGTCACACACTAAGGGCCACTTTAGAGACACCAATTAACACTACACGCATGGCTTTGGTCTGTGGTAGAAAACGAGAGTAAACCCACAGAGACACTGGAGGACATACAGACTCCACACAGAAAGGACCCAGACCACCCTAGAACGACATTAACTAAAACATTTTTTAATTCTTAAAAAAAAAAAAAAAATTTGAACAGTCCATATTTATTTATTTGAACAGTCTGATTTATTCATTGTAATTTATTAAGGAAACACACTAACGTCTCTAAACCAGAATATTCATGCACATATTTACAGAAAAATTAAGCAAAATTCTGAACTGATGGGCTACACCATCCCTTGTTAGCAACGCACCCTTTTTATTCCAAGGAAAGCAGGGGTTTACTGGCAACACTAATAAGCGGCAGTAATATTGTGATAGAAGCTTTTCAGGGTTTGCTAAGAACCCTGTTGTTTGGTTCGGTACCTTTGTTTAAGCGCATCAAACTGGCTGCAAATGCTCAGTACATGTAGACATCTGCTATATCTGAGCCTTGATCAAAGTTTGCTTAACCACCCTGTCCTCAGTGAGTATTGGGTACTCGTAAACGGGTGTGTGTGTTTGAAGGTGACACCATTGCTCACTCTCAAGAGATGGGTGAAATATGCTGGATTATTTTCTCCCCCTCACCTACATCTGTTGCAGGGCAGGAAATGCCACCTGACACTCAACAACAACACCTCATGCTCCACCACTGGGATTCTGCATTGATGAGTGTGTACCTTCTGTCTCTTGCGCAGAGTGAAGTTCTTCCATATCAGAAGCCTGAGCTGCACCAGGAGACCCATTATAGAGACCGCAGGGGCGTCACAATGGATACACTGACTCGCTTCGTCCTCTGTGGAATTAGAGAAGGACAGAGGGATAAGTCAGAGGAGTGGAGGGTTAACAAAACCTGCACAAAATCCAGGCCATCGTTAGCCATGTCCAACCCTCGCAGAGGCCCGCTGCTTTTCCTCAATTGGTTTTAGGCTTAATTCACGCAAAAGACTTAATTGAGAATATAAACACTATTATTAATTAAAGTGTTACAGATCCCAGAGCAGTACTGATGTTATTTCCTCCCCTGATCTTGAACACTTCTGCATAAACGAATAATAGCCATTTAAAGAAAAAAAGCATGCTGCCTAATGATGGTTAAAATTGCAGAACTGCACACCGAGGGAATCGATAAAACGGATAATCTGTAAAGCTGCAGTATTGGCATTTGACACTGTTTATTTTCCCTGGGTAACATTTTGGATTGGATTGTTCCAACCGCTGACCCTCGGGCCATTTGCTTCATGTCACTGTTATGAGCACGTTAATGGCACTGCATAGCTAATCACTTTCTGCTTTGCTCCCACAGGTTGTACACTAGAGATTCATATAGTCTCTAACCAGGGGAAGCTACACTTTAGCATTACATGTCTAAAGAGTAAACTGCTATTAACGTACAGGTTATGTTCAATGAAAATGCACCTTATGAGATCTGTATGTGTGAACAGTGGAAACTTGGAAGACGACTGTTTCTTTATTCAACCAGTTTGGACATTTGGACAGACTCTGGTCTGTTTGACATTTTTTTTGCCCCCAAATTCGAACAAAAATGAAACTTGTTTACTCATTTACTGTTCACTGCATGGACTGTTCTTTCAGTCGCACCCTGTTTAAAAGGATTTCCATTCCAAGCACCAACCTGTCCATCCCTCTTCCGGTTCGGTCATCAGCTTCCTGTTCCAGTCATCAGCTCACCTTGTGACACTTAAAGTGCTGCTGAATTTTTTTAGCTCATTTGAAAAGCATAATTTTTTTTTTGCGGGTGGTGCAGTCGTTAAGTCATAATGACGATAGGCTTAAAAAAACGATGGATTAATCCTATTTTCATTATTTCTGCAGACTTCCAGAAGCATTCATTCAATCATCTTCGGCTTAATCCACATGGGGTCGCAGCAACTTTAGGCGCAAGGGCAGGAACAACCATAGATGGGGGGCCAATCCATCATAGGGCACACACACACAGTCATGAACACAGTCACAGACTAAGAGCCACTTTAGAGACACCGATTAACCTAACACGCATATCTTTCGACTGCAGGAGGAAACCGGAGTACCCGGAGTAAACACACACAGACACGGGGAGGACATGCAGACTCCACCCTGGGATTGAACCCGGGACCTTCTTGCTGTGAGGCAGCGGTGCTACCCACCGAACCCGCGTGCTGCACCTTCCAGGACCTGTTAAGCTCAAATTCAGTACATGTAATGCTCTCTTCCAAGCCATTCTGGATAAACAAATCTGCTGCAATCCAGTAAGTCCCAGCTCTCCTAAACTGCCACTGTGGGCCTCAGGGCAAGTCACTTAACTGCAATAAGTTGCACTAAAAACATGAAGTTTGACAAAGGATGCTAAAACTTTTGCATAAGGCAGTAGAGTAAACCAACCATTCCAAGAAAACAGACGACCAAGATAACAGACCATTTTCAAAACATTCCAGTCCACAGAATGTCCTGGAAATATGTTTTTTACTAGACGTGCATTAAATTATCTTAAGTAGAATGAAATAATTTCACAAAATCTATTGAAAATGATTACAGCTGTTTTTTATAAGCCATGTTTTGGGCACTGTCGAATTTAAATATACCTTTTTACTATATGGTTCGCAACACACTGCAGATTCCTGATACTACAGACAACCCTCTTCCATTCATCACTATGCTTCTAAAAAGCTTCTTTTTTACCTGTACAAACTGAGTGTATGAAATGCACAGGTGAATAGTTCTCACTCAAGGGGAAACCGCTCACTAGAGGTTTTTCTACTCCTTACCCTTCAAGTGTGTGCATTATCTAAAGCTCCGGCACAGTAAACCTGCCACGTTCAGCCAAGTGATGTTAAGCTAATGCTGCACAGATTCGGCACCCGGGTGTGTGTGACCTCCCTAACAAATACAGCTCAGTCCAAACGTTAGATACAAAGCTACATTTGTAAGGATAAGCTCAACAAAATGTGTGGTTATATATAATAAGTGATTGCACATCCACAGCGAAAGTGTGTAACGTTTTCATTTAGTATTATTTAGCGTTCTTTTGACTCTCCTACACACAGATGTGTCAAAATATTATGACAATATACAGTGTTAGATAGTTGATGTTGGATGTAAGCAGGATATTTCTTTTAATTACTTGGTAAACAGAGATTCTTTGTGTTTAAATGATTCTATATAATTACATTAAATAATTACATGAACTATTTCTATGAAGGAAAAGGTACGCTATTTTTAATTGTTATTCATTAGAATAAGAAAAAGATAAGAATAAGAAAAAAATAAGAACAATAAAAGACATTGAAGCTTTCCCCTAATTTTTTATTGTATGATAAATCTACATTAAGATAACGTCTTTATTTTTACTGCATATTATCAAAATTTAAACTGCTAAAAACAAGTTAGTTGGAAATGAAGAATATCGGTGCATCGCTACGTGAATACCTAAAACCATTTTTTTTTTATTTGACTGGTGCTCAAATGAAACCAGGAATGCTAATGAAGATAATTAAATACAAATAATTACATTTGCAGCATTTAGCAGACGCCCTTATCCAGAGCGACTTAATTAAGAGTTTTACAATTGTACACAATTGTGGGTTAAGGGCCTTGCTCAGGGACCTAACTGTGGCAGAGGTGGGATTTGAACCCTTCTGGTCCATAGTCCAGTACCTTAACCACTAGACGACCACAGTCCCAATGCCATTTACTGGTTTCTACCAGTCCAGACTGGTGCCATTGCAATTGATGCCTGATTAAATGTTTCCCCCATTTAATATATTTGATCTATCAGTTATTACACTTGCAAATTAAATTACTAAAGTAGCTAAATGGTTAATGCTGTGAAAGAACATCATTTTCTCTGTACTACAGGTTCAAGTGAGTGCATGACTGCAAACCAGTGGGAATTTCTCTTGTATTGCAAATCAATTGCAATGGTACCAATCTGCACTCGTAGAAACCAGTACATGGCACATGCACGCATACTTAATTCCCACAGCAGAGTATGTAATTGTACCCCTAGAGGTAAAACGGTGGTCCCTGGGGTCCAATTATTTACTGTAATTATGTTCCCCTACGATGCACCCTTGTGGGAAACACCTAGGTGACCTAGGGTTTGTGCCATTAATCTCCTAGTTACTACTTTAATTTATTTTCAAACATAAGTATCGGCAATAAATAGGGGAGTTGAGATTCTCAGAATCTAACGTTTCATTTGTTTATTTATATATTTCACCCTGGGCTGAGCAGGGTAAAGCATTGAAAGGCAATATCAGCCAAAACTGCCACCAGCTATTAGAAAAGCTGTTAAGTATGCAAATGAGACGTAGTAAACAATTCAATCTGTGTGTATTGTGATGAACAAATCGCACTGTTCTCAAGTGTGACATGTACTATGCAGAGTGAAAAACGAATATTATTTCTCCTAAACTCACATAAATTATATCAATGACACGAGGTTGATATCTGACAGCCTACGATCTGCTCATATTTTTCCTCCATAGCTTCTCATATTGATTTAAAATATGGACGTTAAATGTCTATAAAGGTTCCAGAGGGAATATGCCAGCCTTGAGCTGCACCACAATTAATGATTACTGATCAAGAAGATCGTGAAATAAATCACGGACGTTATTTCATTTTTTTATTGTCTCTCTGTATTCATTGAATGTGTGATACTTATAATACTATTCCATGTTCTCGTGGCATACTAAGCATCAAACTGGCCACACACCCCTAGTTCTACACACAAAAAAAAAAAATTCTAAATGAAATATCCCATAATAATGAAATACCCTATACTTTTTGTAAGTTGTGTATAATTGTGTTACTAAGCAGGTTTAGTTTTCGTCTTACAAATAATAGTTCATTTGGAAATACATAGCAGACCTGCATGTATTAGGATATGTGAATCCATTTTGTAAAGGCAGAATTGGGTGTTGCTGGTTGCCATCGGTGATAACCCAAAGGGAAGCATTAATGCTCCATGTGTGCCAACAGCAATGACTAATTATGGCCATACTTTGCACCAAAGTGCAAACAGGAACATGCCTTACAGACAACAGATTACTTTTGGACTGTGGTTGCCTGTGGTAGAGGTTAAGGTACTGGATTAGGGTTCTAATCTCATCTCTGCCAAGCCCTACCACTGTTGGGTCCCCCCCCCAAACATTCTTGCACAGCCCTCATAGAATGCCAAAATAAATACTTTGGTTATGTTGGGTGGATGACTGTGTTAAAAGTCAGGTCAATATTTCTTGTGTTGCTTTCTCACACTTTTTTTGGTGCCGAACTGTAAAATAAGAAAATTGTTATTTGCATTTGAATCATAACAATGTACTCAAAAACATAAAGACGTGCTATTTAACAGTGTCATGCAGTTGCTACGGTGACGTAAAGTGCATAAAAGTAACCATGTGTGTGATGTTCCAGGCTTCCTGGATTGACTTGGACATTACAAAGAAGATCTGCTCGGTTTGCAGCTTTTAATTGATACTTAAGGGAAAGCTTGATCTCTAGGTCACAAGAATGCACGCACACACCTCTAGCTACATTGGGTTCACTCATACAGGGTTCATACGAGTTCACATTGTTAGAAGATTTCTTTAGTGCTCTTAATCCTATGCTGCTTGACCTCATGAGGTTCACCTACTTATGGGCTATACAGGAAATGCTCCAGTGATCAATAATCACTATCGTCTTTATACAATATGTTGCAATGTTAACATATAGAAAACACAACTATATAAATGATTTGGAAACAGCAGACCCATGTGTTGGGGCCCTGACAAAAGCACTTCGACTTGCAATTGCTGGAAGTTACTCTGGATAAGAGTCCGGGAGTTGAGCCAACATAAACAAATAATGACAAAATGTCATTAGGTCAAGGTCCACAGTCAGCCCAAACCCTACTTGGCCCTTAACCCTGACGGTATAATCCATAAGCACATGTTTACGATATAATTTTTGGCAGTTTTACGACGCACTGTTCAAGTATCAAACAAAAACTCCCAATTCAGACTGCTTAGGAAAAGAAAGGTGGAAAATACTTGCAGCCTAAACGTTTTTGCTATAGGTTAAATTCACATCTATCGTTTATGAGGCTGAGATTGGCCATTTCCCAAGCTGGAATCAGAAACGGAGACAGGATGTGTGGATTCAGCCCTTGAGTCCTACAGCCTCGTAATTGTCTCCGGTCACCCTAAATATTTCAGCAGGCATCAGGCAGGACATGGAGCTCTGAAACCAGAACATGGCATGGGAAAAATGGTCGACACAGGAACCACACATAAAATATGCAACGGGTAATTTGCTATTTATAAATCATATTCTGCTAGCGCCAGCTCAAACAGGAGAACTGGTCTAATTCCATGATTCAATCTCCTCAACTGCACTACCTACCTACACACACACACACACACACACACACACACACACAGATTTAAGATATTAAAAGGAGATTACCATGTGCAAGTGGCTTAAAAGAAAAGGTCAGAGAGCAAATTGCATCGTGGGTGAATGTGTGTCACTAACATCTGGTAAAAACAGGGTGGGGGCGGTGATCATACCAATCTGTTTGGGCGAACGGAAGTTTGTGCTCTGTGCAACCCACAGTGTGATAAAGGGGAAAAAATAACTGCCCCCAATTATATTGATGCTAGGGTCAAAAAGGAAATGATTGAAAAATTGAAAATGGTTACATGATTAATACACATTAGGTTGGTAATTAATCAAAACAGGTGTGGTATAAAGAGTATTTTTGTAATGTTCAGAAAAATATAAATACGTTTAAATACTAATTTAATTAGCTATTGTCAATTGTGCTATTAACTTTAACATTATACGACAAATAAGGTTGAAAATGTGCATAGTTACAAGCAGCATGTGCAAATACATGAATTGCAATAAATATTTAAAATAGCTTTCACTTCCACAGTAGAAGGGGTGCTTGATTTTTTTAATTTTTGGATTGCCATGAATATGGGCGCTTGAATAAAATGTTCAATGGTGCGATCTTCCAAAACTGATGCTTATAATATAGTTCAGTCGATGTTTATTACACTGCTCGAAAAAATGAGGGGATATTTTCAAATGAATACGAAGAGGATCCAACAAGAACTGCTGAATAATCTGATTCTCCATGCCCCATCACTATCAGTGTGTTTTGACAGTCTTGGGTGAGCACACACCCTACTGAACAGTCACTCTCGTCCAGATTGCCATGCTTCCAACACAATGTTTAAACACTACAGCAACACTGCTGTGTTTGATCTACTCATGCTACCACACCGCACTAAAACACCATCACCATATCAGTGTCAGTGTAGTGCTTGGAATGATCCATCACCCAAATGGATGGTCCTGTGGGGATCCTGACCCATAGAGAGCCTTAAAAATAGTTCAGGAAAAACAGGTGGACTATAGTCTGTAATAGAACTACAAGGTCCATCGATATGGCAAGTGGAACTAAAAATGGACAATGAGTGTAGAAGTAAGTGTACCTAATGAAGTGACCGAGTGTATGTTAGACTATATAAACACACTTTTGGTTCACATCGGTTTGTTCTAATATCTTTATTTAAAAGCACGCAAAACTGTCAAAAGACACGGCTGATTTAACAGGCTTTTACAGTTTTGATTCACATGTTTGGTGTGATTCACAAACACAAAGCAAGCCATTTGTTTGTTGTGAATTGCGTGAAACTGGTGAGAACGTCGGCTCGTTTTCCAAAAGCAGGCTCAAGTTCAGCTCTGATCCTCACACTGCTACAATGAACCCATGTTCTGTACTGTCATCATTCTGTGTATCATAAATGTGTGATATGAGCTCACCATAATAACAGTTATAAATCATTTACAGAAACAAGGGAACAAGTGCTCAGTTCCATGTGTGTACCTCACCCGATAATGTACATATCACATGTAAAGGTTGCAATCATACACATAACTTGCCCAGCAGGGGTTATAATCATCACTGAGGGTATCAAGAAAACAATAACGGGTGCCACACATGTTGTAAACTAAGTCTCAAATTAAACATGCTATATTCGGAACGTCATTAGATATAAGAAAGAAACATTACACATGGACACAGGAACTAAACGGATTTATAACTACTGGCTAGTATAGGCTGACGCAATCCACAGCCCAGCAGGTACTAGAACCACTTGTGAGACCAATTGTGAATCCATAAAATATGGTCAATGTAAGGTATAACGCCTTTGGTTTCTCAAATATATGAGTGTTTAGAAAAGACATTAGAGCTTAGCTTAAACAGAAGTGATGCAAATTGTTGTTCAAACATGCAAATACAAAACAAAAACGCCATTTGAATATAAAATGTAATATACACGCCATGTGCTTACGAGCCATATGGACGTGACCTCAATAGCACACCGCATAGCATTGTACAATCACTGATCACTTTATTAGGTACAGCTCCACTTTATTAGGTTACAACGCTCACTGTCCGTTTTATAATTTCCACTGACCATATAGGAACTTTGTAGTTCTAGAATTACAGACTGTACTTGGGTTAATCTACGTACTTTTTACGTCCCCTTTAATCTGTTCTCTAACGGCCAGAACCCCCAGAGGACCAGCACAGAGTTGCTAAAGACGGTTTTCACTTGCTGTGCACAGTATTAGACACGTATACCATATCGCGTGGGGACAGTAGCTCATCTGTTGCTGCATGGTTTGTTTTGATCATTTTCTAATCTTTCATCAGTGCTCGTGGGATGCTCCCTAAAGGAATAGGATGGCTGGATATGTTTGATAACTTCGGCAGCACTGCTGTGCCTGATCCCCTCATGCCAGTACATCACACGCTAACACACCACCATTAAATCAGTGTCGCTGCAGTGCTGAGAACGATCCAGCACCCGAATAGAACCTGATTTGTCCTGGTCCGCTATAGAGCAGACTAAATGGGACTAAAAGTATGTAGGGAAACAGGTGGACTACAGTCTGTAATTGTAGAACTACAAAGGGCATCTATATGGTAAGTGGATCTCATAAAATGGGCAATGAGTGCAGAAACAAGAAGGTGTACCTAATGAAGTGAACAGTGAGTGTATGGTTAAAAGGCCAGGCAATACTGTGGTAGACAATACAATAGCAATATGTGTTATAACGTTAAAATACATGCACATGTATGACATTTTAAATATAACTACGGATCAGGATGTAACACTGCATTGGAAACATTTAATTATATTAAGTATATAGAGAATATCCAGTAGTAATAATTAGTAAGTATTACTTCTTACATCAGGCCATGTATGCCATGTATTATAAGGCATGATGCAATCTTTATAACAGGTTATACATATATTCATGCCACATTATGTATTCAGGATTCGTAAGAAGTGTTACTCAGCTCAAACTAAAAGCGAGAGATCAAATACGTTCTCTGAGGACAGAGTTTGTTTACTTGCCTGTTCTACGGAGAGCTCACTTCTGTCAGCTCCACATCGCCATACGCTCTATCTGCATGACAGGATCGATGGAATATGATACAGGCTGCTAAAGTTCACTGCACTTTTATTAATATCCTTCCTGATCTCGCTCTCTTTCTGCCTCCTCCCTTTTCTATTAAAATTGTTACCTGCTTCCTATTTCGCAGGTACTACGGCATGTAAATGAGACTCCTGGGGATTGTTATGGAGACAGTGCGTGCGTGCGCACGTGTGTGCTGGTGGCAGGTGAGCTGCAGGTGTGTTGGTGTATATTACACAGGTAGACAGACAGAGAAAGATAGATAAATAGATAAATACTTTATTGGTCCTGAAGGAAATTTAGCAGCCAGTAGCAGTGTTCACAGTACAGCACAGTCAAGACAAAACAAAGAGGCTTGTTTATAATGAACCCAGAAATATAAAATAAAAAAATAAAAAATTATATCTATCTATCTATCTATCTATCTATCTATCTATCTCTCTCTCTCTCCCTCTCTCTCTCTCTCTCTCTCTCTCTCTCTCTCTCTCTCTCTCTCTCTCTCTATATATATATATATATATATATATA
>JAUZST010014254.1:0-10688 GCA_034779995.1 Parotocinclus haroldoi
ACACACACACACACATATACACACACACACACACATATACACACACACACACACATATACACACACACACACACACATATACACACAGACACACACACACACACGCAAAGGTTTGTCTCTTTTTCTCATCACTGAATCACTGAATCATAAAGTAATTGGTTCAATCCATTGACAAACAAGTTGACTCACCTGAACTGACTCACCTGAACTGACTCACCTGAACTGACTCACCTGAATCTTTCCGGGGAGAAACACGTGTGTGAGTCTACAAGTCAACAAGTGAATCCTGAGTCCTGAAATCAGCGACCCTTTCGCTCCACGAATCAATAAATGCAATGAATCGACCACGGAATCACTGGCCTGAATGACGTGGATGAAAATCAGTGGAAAAAGAGGACTGTGGTCTAAACATCGACCGTGTGTCTTGTAACAGGCAGTCCCAATGGTGGCCTGAGACTTTTGCACGGTGTTGTATAAAAATCGCTCTCAACACACTGAAAAAAAAAAAGCCTTGCAGAGCTCTTATCTCATCTTGAATTTGGGATTCTTTTCAGCACGACCTAAACAGTATTTCTTACAGAATATGAACAATCGTTTAGTAACAGGGATAAAATAGATAGAACAGGGATGAATCGTAAATGCAGATGTCCCACACTCATGCTCGTAAACCTCTGTGGGCTTGGTGGGCGAGTATGAAGACAAGAGGGCCGACCAGACGTTACTTCAGACGCTTAACGATTTTAGGCTTTAGTAATGTAAACAGCAATGCAACAAATGTACACAGCGCTAAGCTAGCCAAGATATGCACAGAAACGAGCATTTTTCGCTGGCTGCACACAACCAAGAGGGACTGAGTTCAGCTATAGGAGCATGAACTTCCGAGGCAGGTGAGGTGAGACAGGAGCACGTTTTAAACTCGCCAGGACAGAAAGATTTGGTTTGAGGGCGGCACGGGGGCTCGGTGGGGTAGGTCCCGGGTTCGATCCCACAGTGGGTTTACTCCGGGTACTCCGGTTTCGTCCCACAGTTCAAAGACGTGCGTGTTCGGTTCAAATAAAGTCAAATTCGTTTCTGTAGCGCTTTCTGTAGCAAACCTAGGGCGACAGCGGCAAGGAGTGTAGAAGGAAGAAACCTCGGAAGGAACCAAGACTCAAAAATGGACCCGACCTGTTGGGCGGCCCGGACGTTCATTAAGTAAATCCTTAAAAATATATTAAAGTCGCAGTAAAATTAGGTAAATGCTAAAATTTAAATCAATAATAACATTTAGGTTAGATTTTCATGACCTGCAAGCGAGCAGCCCTGCCGTGTGTGGTCGCTCGGCAACGCCCTGGACGCTAACGGAGTGAGAGGGACCTTGAGTTGCTTAGGAGTTACCCCGAGTTATTCGCTGAGCGTGTAGACCCTGGCTGTTCCGAGCTCCTGTCACCATCCCTTTGCTCCCAGCATGCCTCACCGGTTTCCCATCAGGCCATTAGACCTGTTCACTTTAAAAGGTCCCAAATTTAATCTACTATTCTTCATCTGGATTCTCCAAGCCCACTTTCGGAACGTGTGTGAAGTTCCGATCGTGCCGCAGCTCATATTCGTCTTTAGAAAGGCGCAGGGATATCACAGAATTCCGAATTTCGTAGTGTTTCGACCGACTTCCCTTTGGCCAACGCATAAAAAATATAAAAAATAAACATCAGGGAATTCTTTAGCATGAACCAAGTTGATAATACTGTATGTATGCTGGAGTGTGTGCGCGACTGTGTGTGTGTGTGTGTGTGTGTGTGTGTGTGTGTGTGTGTGTGTGTGTGGAATGCTTCCAGTAGATTATGAGCTGGAAGACGCTCCGTTAATCCCCAAAGTGATGCGTCATGAATGTAGAGCTAAGCAGTTTACTGTGTGTGTGTGTGTGTGTGTGTGTGTGTGTGTGTGTGTGTGTGTGTGTGTGTGTGTGTGTGGGGCCCCTCCCACTCGGTCCATCTGTATTTTTTTTTTTGTTTAACGTCATGTTCGGCTGATTATCTGTTACTCTGATTACTGCTTTGTGTTCGACAGTCATTATTCCATTCTAGCTGATGCTGCTCTTCCTATCCTTACAGGCCGAACTCGGACCCACACTGGGATTTTGGACCCAGGCTGTTCTGGACTTTGTGTTTGTTACGTATGCATGTTCAGGGGGGCCAACACCTCAGGGGCTTTGGCTCAGGAACGAGACGTTAAACGAATTCAAATGGGATCCCATGTTTGGGTTTTAACTGGAGAAACCGTGAAAGCATTCAAATCAAATCAGAACGCCCCAATGTTAGGGTGTCAGAATCCTAAAATATGAGAATCTCCTCTCCTCCTTAATCCCAGAGTCTCAGATTTTCTATACCACACCGATTAAGGTTTTCCCCCTAAGTCATGTGAGCAGTGATGTTAGAGTCTGCCGAGAGTCTTTGGGTCCTATGATCTCCTAATCGTAAAAAGTTCATCATGCGATCTTTCATTTTGAAGTATCCCGTCATTTTTTGAGAGCAGGATATTAGAGTCTCGGAGTCCTAGAATATTAGAAGCTTTTAATGTGAGAGTCAGAATACTCAGATTTTAGTATTTTCTAATATTAGAGTCTTAGAATCCTAGAATATTAGAATCTCCTAATCCTAAAGTCTTAGAATATTAGAATCTCTTAATCCTAGAGTCTTAGAATATTAGAATCTCTTAATCCTAGAGTCTTAGAATCCTAGAATATTAGAATCTCCTAATCCTAAAGTCTTAGAATATTAGAATCTCTTAATCTTAGAATCCTAGAATATTAGAATCTCTTAATCCTAAAGTCTTAGAATATTAGAATCTCCTAATCCTAGAATCCTAGAATATTAAAATATTAGAATCTCCTAATCCTAGAGTCTTAGAATCCTAGAATCCTAGAATATTAGAATCTCCTAATCCTAGAGTCTTAGAATCCTAGAATCCTAGAATATTAGAATCTCCTAATCCTAGAATCCTAGAATATTGGAATCTCCTAATCTTAGGACCCCAGAATACTAGGATCTCCTAATCCTGGAGTCTTAGTATAGTAGAATATTAGAATCTCCCAGTCGTAGAGTCTGATAATAAGTCCTAGCATTTTAGAATCTCAGGACTGTGGTGTACTGCGATCTCACACTCTCAGAAACTAGAGTCTCATTCTCAAAATCAGTCTTTTAAATCTTCCAGGATATCAGAACATTAGGACATTAGGAAAAGTCAAATATAAAGAGTCTTTGTGCCTAGCTGTGTCAATCTCAGGGACTTTGGGCTTCAGAGGACCTCAGATTCGGCCTAATCCCAGGGTATCAAAACGTAAAAATCTTAGAGCTAAAGAATCACAGAGTCTCAAAGTCTCAAGGTCTGTCCAAAGTCTTAGTTTTATTGTCTTATGGGATCAGGATCGCGGCATCATAGCCTTGTTTTTCAGCACAGAAGAGCGTCATAACGAACTGTCTCGCACCGTCAGGACGGGAGAGTCTCGGAGTCTCAGGATTTCAGAGAATCCGAGTCTTAGAATCTTAGTCTTGGTCGTAGGTGTCGTTCTTGGATTCCAAAATGTGTTTGTGTGTTTCCTGACCTAGTGGACATGGTTTGAGAAAACAAGATAAGGACATTAATAAAGCCGCCGTACTACACACACACACACACACACACACACACACACACACACACACACACGCACACTGGAGGCCTTTGGCTGCTAAAATCAACAGTGGAGAAAGTGTTTGTTCAGGAATTCATGGCTAGCACTCTCTCACCATCTGACCCCAGTTTGTGTGTGTGTGTGTGTGTGTGTGTAAGCAGACATTGCAGAAACAAGTCAGGCAGGTTATTGAGGATCCCATGCCGTGGGGAGAGTGTGAGAGAGTGAGAGAGTTAAATTCTTCATGTTTCATACGTCACACGCTCACCCCCCCCCCCATTTCTCTACTGTTTATTTTACACCTCTTTTCATTGACTTCCCTTTTTTTTTTCTTACTCACACACTCTCTATTTACTGCCTCGGTCTCTACTCGATCCCCGGGATTAGGCGCCTGCAAAGATCGCACCAGGAGCACGGGCTGAGAGAGGTGAAAAGGGAGCAGAGAGTAGACGTATCTGTCCCTCTAATTCATAGTCACGGAGAACATGCCAAACCCCACACACGTCCCTGTTTAGTGCTATGGCTAAATGCCTCCTACCGTTCGGGGAAACCATGAACATGCAAGGTTTTCGGCTTATTTTGATTTGGAAAGCTCTCCAGAGCGGCTGAGATTAATATGGAATCTGTTTTTCGGAGGGACAGGAGGAAGAGTGTGTGGGCTGAGCCGAAGCTTCGGTCCTGGTTTGTCCTGAGGTTGAGAAGCTTCCAGTAGTCGACTGGGAGGAGGGACAGAGGGGGCGTCGTGCTGGAAAACCTTCAGAGAGATAGAGAAAGAGAGAGAGAGAGAGAGAGAGAGAGCGAGAGAGAGGGAGAGAGAGAGAGAGAGAGAGCGAGAGAGAGAGAGAGAGAGAGAGAGAGATAAACCCTCCCCTCCCCTTTTGTGCCATTCCTTGATTTCCATAAGAAAGATGGATTCACTGGGAAAACAAATTCCCGACATGAGAAAGAAGAAGAAGGGGATTAAAGCTGAAACTTTTAAAGCCGCCTCTCCTCGAGCACTGAGTGCGAATCAATTACCGTTCCCAGGACCAGACTCAATTAAAACACACCGGCGTTGGAAACTCGAGCTGCCATATCCAAACAAACCGAGGGATCTTTTCATCCAGCTCCTCGACAGCTTGAGTGCCAAGAGAATTCCCAAATAATTATCAGACACAATCGTGCGTAAGGAGGAATTAAAGGAAAACATATTTTTGTTTTTATTAGACCTCTGTTTCAGTAAACTGGATTTAAACGGCGCCGTTATAGAAATTCGTCCTGACCTTAAGCCTGCATTACGAGACGGAAAAAAAAGTTATTCTTTCGATATGACGTTGTTTCTACAGCATCCAGATAATCGTTTGTGTCCCTGCTGATTAATACAGGGCTTAATGAAGAAGGGTGACCCCAACCACCCCGTCCCTCCTCGCTTGGAACACAGCCAAGATTAATATTGTTCCCACAAGTTTTGGGAGAATAAAATAAGCAAGAAATTCTGACTATAATAAACAGCTCAGAGAAATACGAAATGCTCTCTAAGTAATTTTTCAGGACTTTTATTTTCAATAAAAAAAAAGAAATGCTCAAATTATTATCAGTGTATATATATATATATATATATATATATATATATATATATATATATATAATTACAAGGGATGTTTGGGTGACTTGTTTCTCTTGGTTATTCTAAATGGGACTTACATGCTTAAAATGCAATAAGTGATGCAAAAGATATTCGGTTACATCGCTGAGAATTTTTTTTACAGAAAACATTGTCATTCTGGTCACAGTCTGGCTTTGCTCTGCAGTTTACTGAGTCACTGAAATGTGCAGTCAGAGGCCGAGAGCCATTACTATGTACTGTATGTGTGTGTGTGTGTGTGTGTGTGTGTGTGTGTGTGTGTGTGTGTGTACGTACGCGCGCTCGCTTAACCTGTTTTTGGGGCAGGGCCTCGGACTCTTTGCTGCTCGGGACATTGAGAAGCAGACGATGGTGATCGAGTATCTGGGAAACATCCTGCGTAATGAAGTGGCCATGAGGAAAGAGCTGCACTACAAGACCAAGGTGCGTATCCCGTAGCAACCGGCTCCCTTACATCACCTGTTACTAGATTTCAATAGAGCATCGCTTCTGATCCCGGGCCTGTCCCGTTTCCTCTTCTAGAACCGAGCGTCGTTCATGTTCCGCATCGATAGCGAGTACGTGATCGATGCCACCTGCTCCGGAAGCCCTGCCAGGTACCAACATCAAAGAGCTCCTTACTGTATCGTCAGGGGGCAGGGCGCTCGCCAGGCTCGGTGTGTGGGTGGAATCAGAACAATAAGGTCGTGTGTGTGTGTGTGTGTGTGTGTGTGTGTGTGTGTGTGTGTGTGTGTGTGTCCACGCGTGTACGCAGGTACATCAATCATTCCTGCTCGCCAAACTGCGTGGCAGAAGTGGTGACCTTTGAGCGAGGCTACAAAATCATCATCAGCTCCAACCGGCGCATCGAGAAAGGAGAAGAGGTAACACACACACATACACACACACACACACACACCTTAATGTTCTACACGTTAAATAACTGCAGTCAAACCTCGTTATCTGTACGAATCTGGCTCCTAGTAACGGTTCTGATAATGAGTTTTTAGATAACGAGAGCTAGAGATCCATTATTGGCTATGGGAAAATATCTACCTCGTTCCTGCATCTTCAAAGCAGTCAGGGAATTAGCTTTACATTCAGTCATTCGTTATCTTCCGCTTATTCCACACGGGGCCGCGGGCCGGCCGGTGCCCACCCGGGAAAAGGGCAGGAACAACCCTATATGTAGGACGCACACATACGCGCACACAGGGTCCAGTTTTTAAGAAACACCAATTAACCTAACATGCATGTCTTTGGACTGAGGGGGGAAACCGGAGTACCCGGAGTAAACCCACATAGACACGGGTTTATATATTTATAATTATTAACATATTTACTTTATTATTTTATTTCTATGTATGTTTTATGTTTATGTATGATGTGTTTGTTTCGTATATATTTTTATTTTATGTGTGTGTGTGTATATATATATATATTTTATCTTTGTGTGTGTGTGTGTATATATATATGTGTATGTTTTTTTTTTTTATCTTTGTGTGTGTATATAAATGCGCGCACATACATACATACATACATACATATATATTTATATATACACACACACGTGTGTGTGTGTGCGTGTGTGTGTGCGTGTGTGTGTGCGTGTGCGTGTGTGTGTGCGTGCGTGTGTGCGTGCGTGCGTGTGTGTGTGTGCGTGCGTGCGTGCGCGCGTGCGCGTGTGTGTGTGTGCAGGTAGAGGCAAACTTTCATTCAGAGTCTTAGTTCCACTCCGTATCGGTGTACAGCTGTTACCCGGGGCGTGTTTGGTCCCGCCCCTTACACTGTTGCCGTGTTGCTTTCGTGTTGCAGCTGTGCTACGATTACAGACTGGGCCTGGTGCAGAACCACAACAAGACGGCGTGCATGTGCGCCGCGCCCAACTGCCGCAAGTGGATGAACTGATGGAGCGGATGAGGAGGGGAGGGGCGGAGCCAAACGGTCCCCGGAGGCGGTCCCGGGACCTGCGTGTGCCATGCGTGAGTGTGTGTGCGTGTGTGAGAGCGAGTGACGGGACAGAATTCGAGAGAAAGAGAGAGAGAGAGAAAGAGAGAGAGAGAGAAAGAGAGAGAGAGAGAAAGAGAGAGAGAGAGAGAGAGAGAGAGAGAGCAAGAGAGATCACTGTGCCGGTTATGCCTTATCGGTTGGTGAGAGTGGGCGGGGCCACGCCCTGTAACGTAGAACATCACTGAATGAAGAATGTACGGACTTCCTCAAAGGGAAAACAACAACAACAAAAAAACAAAAACAAAAAAGTAACTTGCACTAAACAAAGAAGAGAACGGACGAAACGAACGACGACGAATACTTGATTCCATGAGTCAGTTTAAAGCTTTTTTTTCCCGTGTGTGTGTGTGTGTGTGTGTGTGTGTGTGTGCGTGTGCGTGTGTGTGCGTGCGTGACAAATGTTTTTTGTATTTATTACCGTGTGAGTGAACGAGTGAATTTTTAATGTGACGCGGATTAAGGAAAAAAAAAAAAAGAAGAAAAAAAATCAGACCGTTTGAAGATCCTGTTACGTCGACCATGTAAATAAATTGTACATAATGAAAGCTATCGGAATGACCATCGACCAAATACTACCTTTTATTCATGTTCGTTTAGAGACGTGCTCGTTTCGGGGAGGGGGGCGGGGCTTGTTTTGTTTGCTTTCCCTTTCGTTTCTGTTGTCCCGCTCGAGTGACGGAATACCAAACCCCAAACCCCTCGAACCGTTCTGTAATCCCCAGGGCCCACAGCGGCCGAGCGTAAGGCGGGGCGTCGCCAGCTGATTGGCTAGGGTGCAGGCAAGGTCGGGCGGATCCGAGGGAGGGGAGGCCGCGTGGTGATTTCGGGGTCAGTGTTACGGGACGGGCTCTGGGCAGAATTAGGAGAAATGAAGCGGTTATGAAATGAATCGGATTGGCTGTGCACGGGAAGAGGCGGAGCTTAAGGTGTCTCTTTATGGTGGCCAGACGCTTCTTTTTCTTTTCTTTTCTTTCCTTTTCTTTTGTCGAACACACAGCGAGTTACACGGTTGTACAGGCATGGTTTGTTTTCCTCTCTGATCAAAAGGACTCAGTTGTAAATATTTTGAACAGCTGTAAGAAAATCGTTCCTTCGATATTTTTCTCGTCTTGTAAATTACGCCCCCTCCTCTCCCGACTTCCCCCCCCCCCCAACCCCCCAATTCCCCATGGTTGTTTTTTTTTTTTTCCTCCCCCCTCCCTCCACCCCCCCTCGCTGTATAGTAGGTCTGTTTTGGAAAATGAAGCCTTTTGAAGTACAGAGCGACTATAGGGTTTGGTATTCGAGGATCTGAAATTCTCAATTTAGGATCATTTACAGAAAAATAAAATATTTTACATCATGGCTCGTCGTCCTAGTTCTTATTTCCTCCTGTAAATGAAGCCTCCATGTTATGATCTCTTCTGTTTGTTTGGGGTTTTTTTTTCCCCATCATCCCTTTGTGGAATCTCCTCGTTACGCTGCTGCTGCTGCACTAAAAGTTTGCGATACACCCAAAGTATTGAGACATCACGCGATGTTTTACCGATATAAAGCCTAAACGCTGCGTTGCAATTCTAGGAACGACCACTAGGTGGATGTAAGCGGTGGCTCCGAATGGCTGCTTCGTGGTAACGTATTAGAAGTAACTGATTTCCGTTCCGTTCGTATTTAACAAAGAAATGTAGACGTATTCTAAATAAATGTTCCCACATCTGTACAGTTTCCCATTCTTTTGTTTGGAAAATCAGCAGCAGCTTCGTAAACGGCTTTGAGGACCTTTTTTTGTTGTTTTTTTTAAGTAATCGATGTACCTTACCAATCTGGCAACCCAGTACCAGGGGTGTGAGCGTACCTGGCAAAGCAGAAGCTGCGGAGTTTCGATGTTGCCAGATTGGATTTTCTAAACTTTATAGTGGAGTTTTCTCCGGTGTGAATTTGGTTTTTTTTTCTTCTTTTTTTCTTTTTTATCTTTTCTTTTTTTAATAATTATTTAGCAACACTTTTTTCTTTTTTTAAGTGCAATGCGTTGAAACCTTTGGTTCTCATTCATGTGACGTTTACAGAATCTTTTTTGTTATTGCATTAGCCCGAGCCTTTGCTAATTTATTTATATTTAAGCCTTTTTTATTTTATGAACTTTTTTATATATACTTTTATTCATTCTTTTTTTTGGTTCCATTTCAGGCTTGACTCTTGCATTTTATTTCTCTTATTGCTTTATTTATTTAATTTTATTATATTGGCGTAGCAGTATATATTTTTTTGCTTTCCTTCAAAAACTTTTCTGATTATTTCTTGATGCAGTTTAAATTAAACTCTCATGTATAATGTATCTATTTATTTGTTTCATATATTTACCACTTTTTAACACTTAATAAAACATTTACACTTCTCTAACACTTTTAAACTCCCCCTTTTTTGCTAATCTCAGTTCATATATATATATAATGTCTTTAAAATCATTGTTTGGTTTTTTTTTTTTTCTATCTTTGACTTCTTCCTTAAAGGTGGGCGTGGCTACAGCCAGGCGGTAACACTTTTTTTTTTTTTTAAACGTGTGGTCGGGGGGTTGAATCCTGTTTGATCTGGCAACCCGGATCAGAGCGCAAACTGGATTAAGGAACTGGACTGGCTCCATTTTAGTCATGCTTCCGTAAATGCAGCTCGGCTCGAGCTCCCGTGCACCTTTTAGTGATTTAGTGAGTTTAAAGAGAAGAAAAGAAAGAAAAGAGGAGAAGAAGAAGAGGACGAGACGATGGGCAGCACCGCGGCGGATAAAGAGCGCAGCGACTCCGGAATAAAGAGCATGAAGAAGAAGAGAGCTCTGCGCCTTCACATGCCTGTGAGGAAACTTTTCCTTCTTCCTTTAATTCAAACTTTTTTTTTACACTACAGGAACGAAATAAAAAATGTAAAAAAAAAATTTTTTTTTTAAAAACTAAAAAAAAACCTTCCAGCAGTATGAACATGTAGAAGAACATGAGCCTTGAGTGTGATTAAAGCTTAACCGGAGCGCTTCAGTGCGTCACATGGGCACCTGGTAATAAGCGCTTCTTACCTTTAATAACAGTTTAAATCAGCGCTGGATTTAACACTAAAACCCCCAGGGGTGTTAGGAAAGGCTGCAGTATTTATTCACTACTGTAGGTGTTCAGGGTAAGGTGTGCTGCTGGAAACAGGAATTCCGTGCTGTAGGTGTTTTATTCCCGAGAGTATAGTGTGTGTGTATATATATAGTATAGTATAGTATACTATAGTTCTGTAGGTATTCATTAGCTCCACACGGTCTTTAACCAGTCTGGCTGGTGTTTAATTTGTGCTCTATGTGGTGATTCTGTGTTCTGGATTCAAATTCATGTTATCATTACTGAAAGAGTTACTGCAGCACTGAATAATTAGTACTCTGTTAATTAGTACTCTAGGGCTTAATCCCGTACTGGAGGTGTT
>JAUZST010014255.1:0-10687 GCA_034779995.1 Parotocinclus haroldoi
TATATACACATATTAACATATGATCTGTAGTACTGTATGTTCCCAGTGATTTTAAACATGGATAACTTGAGTTACGTAGCCAGAATGTCTAGATTGATCATTATTGCCATAATTGATATCACTATTAATCACAAAATAAACAGCTGAACATAAGATGTTCTTATTCTACATAAGATGTTAATGAAACATGTGACAACTGTTAAAAGCTTACAATGACCAATAACTATATGAATAAATATAAGCTTATGTATTCAAAGATCCTAGCAAGCTACCAATGTTTCTATCAACTCATCTAATGAAGTATTGATGATTCTGTTAATACAGTTACAGTGTCTAGCAAGTGCATTTTGCAGTATGTGTTAATGTTTCTTATAAACTAGTTTTGACTAATATGTTGCTCTTTTACTTTCTGAAAGCAGCTTAGGTAAAGTTTTGTCACAGCATTTATGAGCTAATTGATAAGTCGTTAAGGCTGTAAACAACTAGTCAAAAGGTCAACCACTCTCCATGCTGCCACTGAGATATTAAACATAATCCTGTATTAGACAAAAGTTAAATGAGAATGAAACCCCTTAACCTTTTGAGGACCAAGGGACCTGTTTGTACCATACTTTTAAATGAATGCAGAATACGACTGAAACAACCCAGACCAGTGAAATTTGTATGAAACCACTCAGTCACTGACTTGATATAAATAAGGTTGGTTTCGATATGTATGCGTTAGTTTTATGGTCAGATTGAGAGTAATTTAGTATAAAAATAACTACAATTATTTGCTTACAATACCAAAGTACCAGAGTACCAAGAAGAAACCCAGAAACCTCTGACACACATGCAAACATCACATAGGCAGCAGCCAAGTCTTAAACCCAGATCTCTGGGGTTGCCACTGTGCCAATGTGCTGCCTGACATTCAATGATGGTAGTATAATAAAGTGTCATGTACTGAAAAGCTGCTTGTTGATTTTTGGTTTAACAAAATTTCAGACCACCTGTGAGTCGGGGAGCAAATATACTGAACCATCTTAGGTTGGGGTTTCTGTGAGTTAAGTAAAAAAAAAAAAGGGAAACCAGGGGAAGAAATTGTAACAATGGTTATTGGGTTTTTATCATAGACAACCTTTCTGTTTGACTCACACAGGCCTACAAGCCTGAATGAATTGTGTGATCCTGGTGGATTTCTGTAAATGCTTTAAGCTGGGAGAGAGACAGAAAGAAAGCGAAAGAGAGCAGAACACAGTGATCATAATGGACAGTTCCTCTTTCAGAGACCTGCTGATACACTCCATGCTTCAGCGATCACAGCTTAGTCCCGAGGGGGGAGAGATAGAGCTGCAGTGAGAGAGGATGGATGAGAGTAGAATGAGAAAGAATCACAGAAAAATCTGATTGAACACATTTATCAGCCTGAGCAAATAGATCAGAACAAAGACACTAACATCATCCAAATTAAGCTGAACCCAGAATGGATTTTTTGTCGTGCTAATTTCCTTACGATGTAAATCGCAGACCGGTATTTGTAAAGCCCAGTTTCCACTTCAGGGTCCTGCTCAAGGACCCAACAGGCCAATGGTGGCAGCCTGGGAGAGCAATCACCAGAACCAAAAACATTTCAATTAATAGTTATCAGTTAAGGTAATATAAGTTCCCATTTTGAATTAGCTTTTTCTTGTCAAGGTCACCATGGGGGTGGAGGAATTCTTGGGTGTAGGTAAAAGTGTTCCACAAGTTCCATAAATTTACCATCCTATCTTCATTTTGCAAGACCAGCATGGGGTTCAAAACCACTTTCTCAGGAACTGTTTTTTCTTCCTTAATCCAGTGTAAGGTTGCATATATGGGATGGGGTCAGTACCTTAACGAATGCACAGGGTACAAGGTGGGAACCAAGGACAAAAAAGCAAGAAAGCATAAAGTGGTGAATGGGAAGATAATAATGCCAGAGTGCTAATGCTTTAATATATGAGTGCAGTAAATTAATGCAGAATGACAAAGGGATTATACTGCTTTGAATCCATAAGACATTTGACCTGAAGAAAGCGGGCAATTTATTCAAGAATAGCAGGGATGTTCTGACTAAGCATGGGTAAAAATCAGCCGCTCTGTAGGGCTTAATCTCTAAGATCGTAAGAAGATAAGGGGAACCCAATTAAAATCTGAGTAAAATATCCTACTTGTCCTAAATATCCATACATATCTGTGAGTGGCAAACGTATATGAAAGTCTGATTTCAGTATCTGGTGTGACTGGTGCAAACACAGGTTTCAAGGCTCAACAACTGTGCAGAGAAATTAAATATTGTGACAGCTGCTTAAAACGACTTCCATATCATTTGTGTAACTGACTGGAAAGGTCATGCCAGAAAGCCCTTCTAATCGGTGCTTGCTTTAAACATAATGAATTGACGTTTAGTAAATTCATCCTCTGTACATAATCTGATTATTCAGTATTAATTCAATCTACACTTACCTTACCTTTGCAGTGATGGGTAAAATGTAACACTGGTCACCATGCACATTTGTATTATTTTTTGTTTTATTTACCACTTGTATTAGCATCAGCTGATCAGCGTGGTGGCTCGGAGGGTAGCACCGCTGCCTCACAACAAGAAGGTCCCGGGTTCAATCTGTATGGAGTCTGCATGTCCTCCCCGTGTCTGCGTGGGTTTACTCCGGGTACTCCTCCCACAGTCCAAAGACGTGTGTTAGGTTAATTGGTGTCTCTAAATTGTCATTGACTTGTGTATGCAAACACCCCAGAAGTGTAACTGGGAACAGCTGCATGCCGGTCCCAAGCCCGGATAAATGGGGAGGGGTGGAAAAGCACTTTATTGTGCTCGCTCCACGTCTGTTTCCTGGAGCTTCGGCGATCTTTGTGATTAATTTGTACCCTGGCCAGCTGGGGAGATTGGTGTTATAATGCACGCGACACAGCTGCACACCTTTACCCCCTTTTAGTTATTTTTATTAGTTAGGGCCTTTCCCCCCTTTTTTCCTTGTTTATAGTTAATATATATTATTTCCCAATTCTTATTATACACCGTAGGATTCAGTCTCTCCCGCACACTTGGGTCCGAACACCCTATCATAACAAAGGGGGGCTAGAATAAATAAAGAAGAGTAGAATTTTGTTCTGTGGATGCCATGATATATAGGTCTTTCTTCTTACCTGTGACAGACAGTAGTAATGTATATTACGATTCGCTGGCATCAACGCCATTTTTAATTCTGTGCTCCTTGTGTACAATATATACTTGCATGGATGTTAGGTCTTGAATTATTTGAATATAGAGAATGAATTCAGGCTAAACAATTATGCGAAAGGCAGTCTCCTTTTAGGAAAGTAAAAGCTTCTATAAATGCTATAGTGTATTTATTACTCCATCACATAATGGTCACACCACTGTGCATTATGAACCTTCACTTTTTGGGCAGACATTGCTCCTGCAGAAGAGACTCTGGTACTACTGGATTCCACTCCTTGATTGCAGTGCTTTTTGTTTTACCTGGTGGGCTTTGCTTTTTATGTGCGCAGTAACATTTGCTATCCCTTGATGACTGCAAGCATTTCCTACCCTGCAGATAGAGAATCAATGATGTGTACCTGGTGTAACCTTTGTTATGAATGGGCATTCAGAACTACAGGATGCAGCTCCACTCTTTGAGCTTTGGACTTCGGACCCTGAAGTATTTTGATCCCCATCTGCTCTAATATATTGCTCACAAAATTCAGGGGAATGGATATCGAAATATAATATAATAATTAGTCTTAGTGGTAGACTTTCATGTTCGTCCTTTTGTGTCTTTTCCTGCTGCTTATCTGCTTTTGAAGAGTCACTGGACTTCTTCTTGGACTGATTAGCTGCCCCCATTCTACAAGCCTCAAGCACAATTCATTTCTAATTGTCAAACATCAGTCAAAAATCTGGGCATGACTGAGTTTTTGACTGATAATTGATTTAAAATCTAATTGTATTTATTATATGAATACTGAAGTAGGTACCTCCTTGTTGTAACACTCACTGTCCATTTTATGAGGTCCACTTTCTATAACACTCTACAAGTACGGATTGTAGTCCATCTTTTTCTGTACATACTTATTAGTCCGTTTTATTTTGCTCTCTTGTGGTCAGGACCCCCACAGGAGCAACACAGATTAGGTTTTGCTTATTAGTTTGCTTGTTGGAGGAAACCGGAATACTCGGGGCACACGTAGACACGGGGAGGACGTGCAAACTCCACAGAGACAAAAATGGACGTTGGGAACAAATCGGGTATCAGTGAGGAAGTGAACAGTGAGGCAACCGCACTACTCACAGATCTAGCACTATTTCGGTGCTGGATCATCTCAGTTTTGCAGTGTAGCGGTGTGTTAGTGTGTATTTTGCTTGTATGATTGGATGAGACATAGCAGTGCTGCTGGAGTACGTAGACACATATATGATATCGATCCACCTTCTAGATGTAAAGTCAGAGACAGTGTCTCCTTTGTTGTTGCACAGATTGTGTTGGGCATCCCCTAATCCTTCATCAGTGCCCACAGGACGTCGCCTACAGGATGTTGGTTGGTGGACCATTCTCGGTCCAGCAGTGGCAATGAGGTGTTTAAAAAACTCAGCAGCACTGCTGTGTCTTATCCACTCATTTGGATGAGTACAACACACACTTACACAGCATCACTATGGAATGATCCACCACCCAAGCAGTTCTTCGGTTTGTCCCGTGTGTGCTTTGACTTCTAAGTATGTTCAAATGTTTGACTGGTAAGTTATGTTTTATCATGTCTTTAACGCTTTGTAAATACATGCTGCAATAACTTTGCTAACCTTGCTCTAAGTAGGCCAGCTCTAACCGTGCACCACCAGATTCTGAGTAACATCTTGAATTTCTACAATTAGACAAATGATCATTGCACATACTTTCTTTGCATATTTGTACCTCCAACCTCAGTGGGTAAGTTGCCCAACCACAAAATGATTGAGTACGGCTGCTCTGCTGGATTGCAATGACTTTTTGTTTCTTTACTTAAAAATCAGTTTTTTTCATCAAAGGGAAGATGAAATGCTAGTGTAAGAAAAGGCATATATGGTGTAAGATTGTGGGATCAATTGTGTGTCCCGTACTCAATATTTTGGCACTGGCAGCCCTAATGTGTGTGTGAGTGTGAGAGAGAGAGAGAGAGAGAGAGAGACAACGTGAGCATACAGACTGACTGATCATAGTCTGGCCATCGAAATGGGTCAACACAGACAGTGGTGGACACTGAGAGAGTCCAGACTGTGGTCTCACTGTAAGAGCTCAGAGGTGGACACAGAGCTACAAACAGTGCGCCAAATATGACTGAGTCAGAACCCATTCATACAATAAAATGAGCAACCTCTAGCCAGAATTTATCCCCATGAAAAACACTCAGAAAATGAGATGGTTATTAGAAGAGAAGAGGGAGGTCAGACTTATAGCAGCACAGCATGTACCGAAATCCGTACTCACCTCTAATAACTTAATAATGCTGTAAGGTATTTTATTTGTTCTATTTTAATTAAACACTACTCACAAAAATTAGGGGATATTTCATTACGTATCATTTCAAAATGATATTATACGATATTATTATATGACAAAAATTACATATAAGGTGCACAGCGATGGAGTGTTCAGTGCTGCCGCCTCACAGCGCAGAGATCCCTGGTTGGATCCTGACCCTGGGCTCTGCCTGTGTGGAGTTTGCATGTTCTCCCCATATCTGCATGGGCTTTCTTCGGGTTACTCTTACATTCCAAAGACATGCATGTTAGGTGTCTCTAAAGTGTGTGAGTGTAAGTATGGGGGTGTATGCCCTATGATTGCTTGGTGCCCTGTGTAGGGTTGTTCCTGCCTTGCACTCAGTGTTGTCGACTGGGTACCAGCTCTCCTGCAACCCTGACTAGGATCAGTGGATAATGAAATAAAAGAAAAAATAACTGTATATATTCCTAACATATAGTTTTTCTAGAGTGTATTCCTAGAGTCAATCATTTATTTCATACGTTGCTCATTGCTTCTTATAATATAAATAATATCATTAAATATAGTAAAAATAAATACATATTAAATGTAGCAGTTGGCACAGTGGCACTGCCACCTTACAGCCCCGAGATCCTTAGTTCAATCCAAACCCTGGGCTCTGCCTGTCTGGAGTTTGTACGTTCTCACAGGTACTCTGGCACAAGGCACATTCAAAGGATGTGCATGCTAGGTCGATTGGTGTTTATTTTGTGCCTGTAAGTGTGTCAATGTGCCTAGGGTTGTTCCTGCTTGGCACCCTGTGTTGCTGGTTGGGTACAGGCACTCAGAAGAATATGACCAGGATAAGACAATGACTGAATGAATTAATAAAATGTAACATAATCCAGTTTTAAAGGTACAGTTTGTAGTAAGATTACCCTTGGCTAGCAGCACTCGCATTATACATTTAAATATATAGATACATACATATATGCACACAGGAGGTACATTAACATAGCATTCACACGATCATAAATCAATATAAATAAACATAAATCTAAAAACAAGCCTAACGTATGAGTTATGACAGAATTTGAGGGTGTGCCCAGTGCATAGTATTTGTAAATGCAAATATGTTTTTGGTATGTTTTTTAATATCTGCCCTGGAACCTTCCCCCATGGATGCAAAGGTTGAATTGTAATTGAAAAAACATTTTCAATCCTGTTTCCCCCTATTTAAAATGCTTATCAATTCTCTAATTGCAGCTTTATATACTTCTCAAACTGCATTCTTCAGCCCATGACCCAGAAACTAATCAAAGTCCACCATCATTAAAAATACACTGAATATTAGATTCGAGAAGAAATCGAGAAGAAAAGAAGAAGACAATGAAAGCGACAAAAACAAAAATGGGGAAAACAATACATTCAAATGAAAGTCAATTATCAAAATGTTTTTCATTTCTATATCATTTCTATATCATAAAAACACTGAAAACCATTTGACCATTTGAAATGTGGGGCTTTAGATTGGGGTGAGTGGCTATGTTAGTGGGGCTCTTACATAGCCACTTAAATGTTCATTGCGGGTATTTAGAGGAAAAGGTTGATGTTCAGTATACAGTTATGCACAGTTTAAGGGCCGTGTTACATTCCGTGAAACAGGGAATTTGCTGAATTTAACACTGAACAGGCATTACCAGTCTTTTTTATGCTACTGCAGACTTAAATGCTATATTCACAAGAAGTCTGTGTGCAAACGATATGCAAATGCATCAGAGTTAGTGTTAAAGATCAAAACAGCATCCAAGACCCAAACTGTTATACATATCACTCACTTCAGGAAATACATGCAGTGCTTCTTCAGTTGCTGATGGATTTATTCTGACATTGAACTATTCAAATACATGGCAATATGGCAACTAATGCACATTAGCATTAGCATTAGCATTAGCACATTAACAATCGCACACACTCTGTAGAACCAAAATATAAATGTGTGCAATGGAAAATTAACATAAATAAACACATCTTACTGGCCGCAGGTAATCAAGAGGAAATGAGTCCTTGTGAAGAAACACAACTTTAAAAACCGGCAATGCAATTGAAACTTTTAAACAGAGAACAAACTTTTATTTTATCATCTTCATGGCAAAAAAAAATGTCCATGCTCAACGCAGTCTGTAAATGTAGTTATAATGTATGCAAGCACTTAATGCAAAATAAACCAAAACATCAAAGTTACACGACATATAATATTTATGGCAGTTAAAATACATGTGTTAAACTTGTCTAATTTGATATTAATATTATATATCAATTATGTTATATTTGTTAAGGCCATGCAAATGGACATTACACGGTTGGACATTAAATGGTGGGTAACTGCAACTCGATAATTTATTTATGCCGTTTTTGTCATATTCTGTGCTTTCTTATGTTTAATACAAACATATCAACAAATCATCACCATTCAGGCCTTTGCACTGCTTAACACTGTTATTTATTTTCGGTTTCATGTTTAATTGATGTTCTATTAACTGCATCCTATGTTTTTTTACACTCCTCATTAAGAAGGGCTTTGGGAACTGCCACTCAAGAAACATGTCGTTTTTATTCAATCCAAAGCGACTGCATAGGAGCTCTAACATTTCAATTTAAATGTATTTCTATTCCTTCATACACATAAATGAAGTATACTTGAATGGTAATAGTGTGTATCCAAATTCGTTCTGACATCTCTAATGTGAACCTGCTTGGTTAAATCTTCTTGATCTCTCTGGAGACAGGAAGCTACGTCTGATTTAATGATTCAGTATATTAAACACAAACCTTCTTATGTGCTTCATGCATAAACAGTAAACACTGAACCAGACAGCATAATTTAGATTAAGCATATCACTCAACATGGCTTAGAGCTCAGATCTGCTCTGTGGTGGGTGTGAAAACAAAGCACTTCTGATGAGATGATGAGAGAAAAGGACTTGTTAGAGCTGAAAGAGAGAGAGAGAGAGAGAGAGAGAGAGAGAGAGAGAGACAAACAGACAGAGACAAAGCAGAGAGGGAGAGAGAGAGCGAGACAGACAGACATACAGAGCAGAGAAAGACAGACAGAACAGACATACAGAGCAGAGACACAGAGAGAGAGACAGACAGACAGACAGAAAGAGTAGGCAGAGAGTAGAGAGAGAGAAAGAGAGAGAAAGACAGACAGAGGGAGAGCGAGAGAAAGACAGACAGACGGAGACAGAGCAGAGAGAGAGAGAGAGACAGACAGACAGACATACAGAGCAGAGACAGACAGACAGACGGAGCAGAGAGAGACAGACAAACAGACAGACAGACATACATACAGAGCAGAGACAGACAGAGAGAGAGAGAGAGAGAGAGAGAGAGAGAGAGAGAGAGAGAAAGACAGACAGACAGACAGACAGACAGAGACACAGATCAGTGAGAGAGAGAGAGAGAAAGGAACAAACACGTCATGCTTTTTAAAATCTTTCTTTGTTTTTTTAACATTTTGTTCATGTTTTGGATCATGATCATTGATGTTTTAGACAGTACTATCCAAAAGTCTTAGGCCTCTATTAGATACATTGTTTTTGCAATGGAATTATGACCATATACAACATTCAATTATTGTACCAAAAAATTCAAACTTGGATTTTTTTTCAGTACATAATAGTCACAGTCATTGTGAAAGTTATTTATATAGCACTTTTTACAATGGTGCATTGTCTCAAAGCAGCTTTATTACATTCTGTTATCTTAAAAGGCCAGTTCCAAGTTAAGCAAGCCTAGGGCAAGAGTGGAAAGGAAAACCATCTGAATGTAGAAGGAAGAAAGACTTTTCACTCTGTCCCCCTTCCAAATTCTGTTTTCTTTTGCTGCTACATTTACAAAAACAGTTATAATCAAGCTTCATCAGACTGTGTACATGTTACTCCCAATGGATCTGCCAGATGCTGCTATTGCTCAAGCTGTAAGGGGAAGTCACACTACATACGTGCAACTGCATTTTTGCCTGACTATTTTCACTTTTCTTAATATTGCATACAACATTTTCTGTATTTTTATGGTTGTATTTAATAATGAAACTGAGACATACTGTAATTAAATATGGTCATTATATCAGTGCTAAAACAATTGTATATCTAATCTAATGGTATTTCATTGAGTACGTAGGTCTGTGAGTTAAATTAAGATTAATCTGATATTTGTTTTGGAATGGTTCATGTTTCCAAGATAATGTTGATGCTGGATGGAGAATGTTTGTGTTTTATGGATAATAAAGGCCTTTGATATCATTGTTTGATAAAGAATGCATGTATTTAACTGTGTTTGATGGAGAACTGGTATTTGATGTCTGAATATGTGTTTGATTGAGAATATGGTGTTTGATAAAGAATGGATGTCAAATTGTGTTCGATGGACAATGCTTGCATATGTGCGTATAGTAATACATAGAATTTAGCAGCGTTTTTTCATGGTCAGTGTCATTTATGTGAAAGTAAATTGGTGACTGATCAAGTTTGTTAGGGAATCTGAAAAGGTATCGATGGAAAAAGTCCAATGGATGATGGCAATGTTACACCTGTTACAGTGTATTTATTATTCAATTATATTATATTTAATAAGGAATTTGCTGAATGATGTAATAGGGAATGTTGATATAGTGTAGTTTGTTGGAAAAATCTGTATTAGCTGGTGGACTGAAAAATGTTACTGTTTGAATACAGTATCTATATTTGCACATATTTAAAAGAAAACCAAATATTAGTTTTGTTTAACAATACTATGTTAATGTTTGTGCTGAATGTAGTAGGTTTTTTTTGGGGAAAACGACGAATGCTTAGATTAATATTGACAATGAGTGTTGACATTTGATTGAGAAAACTGGTGTTTGTGTTTGATTTAAAATGTTGACATTTTATTTGGGATGACAAAATATCTGCCCATGTGAAGAGCTTTGTCGTGTAATAATTTACTGATATATCAAGTCCATCGAAGTAGATTTCTGTGGAAAAAGTTCACATTTTTGCTCACTTTATTAAATATATACTTTCTTAAGAGTTTCTATTAAGGTTATCATGCACCTAGCTGGCTCAGACTCAAACACCCAGAATTCCATTTCTCTCTCTCTCTCTCTCACACACACACACACACACACACACACACACACACACACACACACACACACACAC
>JAUZST010014256.1:0-10687 GCA_034779995.1 Parotocinclus haroldoi
GACCTTTGATAAAAGCATAAATTCTCCCGGGGATCCCAAAAATCCTCCCATATCTCGCTGATCCGCTTTGTATCCGCGCTAAGTGGCAACTTGTGGCTTCTTTTTCTTATTCGCTCTCACTTTCTTTGGTCCAAATAAACGAAATTTTGGTCCAAATAAGTGAATAAAATTACACGTGTATATAATAGGATTTGTTGAGCTGAGTCTCTGGCTATCTTCAAACGCCCATTTATTTCACACTTACCTCAACTAACCCCTCTCTTTCTCTCTCTTTAAAAAAATACACAACCATAACAGTTTCATAAGTGTATTCTTGTTTAGATTCGTCATTATTAGGAATAGATTGTGTTACTGATGTTTTAAACTTTTGGAAGTCGCTCTGGATATAAATACTGTAAATGCAAATGCAAGATTTATTACTTTGGCCAAAGCTTTATGCACAAACTCTACAAAACATCCAAAATATAACAGACGTTAACAAGGAATAAAACAATATTCTTCTCGTGGAATGAACCTCCCCTCACTATTCGAACAGCTGAGTCTCTGGTCATCTTCAAACGCCCATTTATTTCACACTTTCTTCAACTAAAACCCCCAAACCCCACCTCGGCCTACCAAGCACAAAAAACCCATAAGAGTTTCATAAGTGTATTCTTGTTTAGATTCCTCATTATTAGGACTTTTACTTTTTTTTACTTTTACTTTGCGAGTAAATCTGTTAGCAAAAACATTTTATACGATGAGAAAGAGACGTGCTCTTGTGAGCTGTTAATAAGGAAATGTATCTGTAAACGAGCTTAAATAATCCAAACACCACAACTGAGTGGCTGAAGTTTTTTTTTCAGCCTCATAGAGAATTGCAGAGCTTAACAGTGTGTTCAGCAAATCTCTGACTCAAGCTCTGCAGGCTTGACAAAAAGTTACAGCTGAAAGATTCGGACAGTTCTAAACTTGTACCTAGTCCACGGTGCACAATAAATCATCCGTAAAAAATTATCTATTCAAACGCAATCAAACTAAATGCAAAAAAACCCAGCATAGAAGGTAAATAAACTACCCAAACACTAGCGCAAAACCCAACGAGAACGTACAGTGGAGTCTGAATATTTTAAAGAGTATTTTGTGACGTTACTCAATGCGTACTGTCATCTATTGGAAAGACTTCTGAGGAAAAGTGAAGGCATTTTTGGAGCAGCAAAGCAAGGTCAAACCCCATTTTAAGTCTTAAGGCTGTCCAAAATGATTTGGTATAATGCAAACACTCTGATTACATGGTTATGCATTTAAGCTAAACTGACTGTAGCCCACCAGTGTACAACCAGATCTCCACTCATTTGGGTGACACCTCACTTTATAGACGCCCTCAGTAATTCAGAGCCATTTCAGAGAAAATCTGTGAAAAGAAACAGCCCCCCCCCTCTTTTGCACCATCGCAGTATAGAACACAGCAGACTGCTTCGACTCCTAGGAAACGACCACTGATTTCTGCCTTTAGCTCTGTGTAACTCTGAATAAATGTGAGAAAACTCCTACTTTTGGAGAAGCACAGACTGCTTAATCAGAAAAATCTCTTATCTCGCCACTGAATAGAACTTCTTTACTCTGTGCTTGCGGATGTGGGCACAGATATTTTCAGGAATTGTTGAGGGGGAGGCTTGGGCACCATGTGCCAACGCATATAAATAGAGGGGCACAGATATTAGCATTTGCAGTGTTCAGTAATAAATCAACATCACTTTGTTCCCCAGCCGGGGATGCTAATTGCTTGGGTGGAGTTTTCATTCCCTTAAGTAATGACCTTTGCTGAAAGTACAGCAAGGTCCAAAGGGGTTTTATTAGGCAGGAACAAAAACTCGAGTACAATTTTGTCTAGTGATGTCTCTCGCATTACATCGTTCTTCAGTACTAAAATTCAGCACTACTGCTTCTATATACATTCAACTTTCTTTTTCTCACAAACACGCATACATAAAAGCATATGCTGTGGCAAGAGTCACAGGACACCCTTTTTTCAGAAACAAAAGAGGAGAAGGACATATCTGAATACCCCAGCAAGTAATGGGTATGTTGTCCAGTCTTTTAGGCTGTCAAAAAACATGGTCACCATCTTGAAACCCGCCATATTGGATCAAGGGCAAGTACCTCTAATAGGAAGGTGTTCATGTAGCATATCAAAGAAGACCAAAATTCTTTCAGAAAACGATTGCCGCAATCAGATTAGCAATATCTCTTTTGGTTCAAAAGTTATTAACACAAAAAATTCAAAACGTTCTTCGTCACAGGTAACTGAAGATGAAATTGATCATTCTGATTTCCTGGGAATACAGCTGCCGTATCATAGCAACAGACTCCAACAGCCGACACCCAGAAAGATCATTAATTTCACACAGCAATGTTACATCTCTCATAGCCAAAATCAGAGAAACAGGGACGACAACCCACATAGCGGTCGTCCGAAGATCGCTACCGAAGAAGAAACCTTAACAATGGTTTTTCGCAAAAAGTTGTAGCATGTGACATATTCATTTGACCATTGATTCGCCCTGTATATACACACACACACACACACACATGCGCACACGCACACACACACACACACACACACACACACACACACACACACACACACACACACAGTCACAATCAACAAAAATCAACAGCACATTCTGTGAAATTGTACATAAGATCTGTCTAAACACTGTACTATATAACAAACTAATATACTCGATATTCCATACTTCTGTGGGATACTCTAGTGTGACGGTGTTGACGAAATAGCCCACTACGTAGAGCTGAAAGGCTGGGGGATGACAGCGAGTACCTAATAGTGCCTCATTTCTTGTTTATCAGCTCCATGTGGCTTCCAACACTGAAATATAGAAATACCTTTAGAATCGCTCGTTATATAGCTTTAGTCTTTTATTCTTCTTCTACTTCTGTCGCTTTTCTTTGTTTAGATGAATAAACACATCAGACTTTGGCTTGTCGGCCACACTACATTAAATATGCACGTCATCATTGTGTGTGTGGGACAGCCTCCAGTTCTATCCCACTGGACTGTAGTTACCTTGCGGCTAGATACTGGACTCTGGGACTCTGGTACTGGGTTTAAATCCCACCTCTGCCGAGCTGCCACAGCTGGGTCATTGAGCAAGGCCCTTAACCCAGAATTGCTTGAATTGTAAGACTGTGTCAGTTATAAGTCGCTCTGGATAAGGGCATCTGCTAAATGTCATAAATGTAAATTTCCCTCGGACATCATCGGTCCATTGGCAGTTGGGTACCACTGCTGGCTGGGGGCACCCACGAACTACAGAAATGATCTGACCTAGCTGTCTGAACATAACACTTTGGACTCAGGTCGTCCTTCCTGGCCAAATCTGCCACTGTGACTACAAGAACCGACAGTTCAAATTTCAAATTGATTTCTATAGCGCTTTTTACAATGGTGCATTGTCTCAAATCAGCTTTACAATCTTGTATGATCTTAAAAGGCTAATCCCAAACTGAACAAGCCTAGGGCGACAGTGGAAAGGAAAAACTCCCTGAATAAGGAAGGAAGAAACCTTGGGAGAACCAAGACTCTAAAAGGGACCCGTCCTCCTTGGGCAGCCTAGAATATTGACTTACTGTATAATATAATCCATTATTTAAATTAGAAAGTGACACATGTAGTGATAAACAATGTAACAGCACACCGAAGACAGAGAATTATCACAGTATATTATTTAGTCGATTACTGATACATGGCCCGGTGCTGACTGAATATGCAAGTGCTCTGGGTGAGAATATGAAAGCCTCATTATTTGGTCGAGCCTCTGGAGGAAATAATCGGTTTATCCTCGGATGTGGCAAACAGGGACAAGACCGTGTATTATCTTCAAGGTCAGCCCGCTTCCAGCTCTGAAAAGAAGCGTTGTACCAAAGGAGCCCTTTTACTGGCTTATCGCCCTGTGAACACGTTCATTTAAACAAAGGCCAGAAGAACGGATCCAAATTCGTTCTCCCCGGCACCGCGGCGCAGATAAATTCAACAATCATGCTGTGCCACCAGCACAATATGGCCACTCTGACAACAATAGCGCTTTCTCTGTCATGTTCTCAGACCTAGAGGAGGGCTGGAGCACCAGTGGAAGGAGGTAGGGACAATTTTTGTCAGCACACAATGAAAGCACGGGGCAAAGGTTAAATGCATTTTCTCCTCTGAAAATATCTTAATTTCACAGTTTGAAGGTTTTTTTAAATCATCATAAAGGAAGCAAATTATTACGGGAACATATATCAAAGAGGTTTTGAAACTTGGGCTTATTAAAGGAATGTGCCACAGGTTCTGTCGCATCTGAGCAATTACGGCAGACAACTTCATTATGTTTCCCCGTGCTGACGAAAGAACAATTATCTGAACGTCTCTAAACCTGCCCTTAGCCTTCCATCATATATATGCATTTCGCCTTTTTGCTTAGTACAAAGAAACATATTGAAATTGAATTCAAATCAAACTCACATACCCTAAACCCAAGACTAATCTGTAATACGTCATGAAACCTCATTATGTTTCATGAAACAGGTTGTTGACCAAAATGGACGTTGACTATAGCCACTTATTGCTTCTGTAAATGTAAAGGGGATTTTCATAAGGAAACTAAAAATTAGAGATCCCACTGAAACCACGAGTTGAACGCTTCCATTTACACAGCATCCCTAATGTCACTGCATTTTAAATTTATAGGAATTCACAATAATTATAGAGAAACAAAAATGTACTGTCAAGACCCCGTCTAGGGGAAAGCTGTAACAACTAAGAGGGTGACATGCTGGACTTCTGATTGACATAGAAATGGAGCATGAATTGATAAATGGTTTAAAAACAAACAAACACACACACACACACACACACACACACACACACACACACACAGAGGATCAGCCAGATGAACAGAGTGAATGTGAACCAGTTTATATACTGCTTCCAAAAATGAGGGGATACTTCAAAATAATATGTCCCATACTTAAATATTCCCTGTTGTGTAGTTATAGCTTGTTATAGTTTGTGTAGCAGTGTAGTTATAAAGTGAGAGAGAATGGTCTGTTGGATTGTACAATTATAATTAAGAAAGTCTGAAAATGCACTAAACTCCTTGGAATTTAGAACTCCCCACCATTGCCTGTCCGCCACTAGCAGTAATGGATACAAGTCTAGACATGGGCAGTTGTGTTTTTTCAATAACCTCCTTGATTGTAGAAAAAAAATGCCCTCTCCTGCTGTGAATCCTTTCCTTGGCAAAATTGCAAGGATATCCTCTTCAGATGCCAAGTCATCAACCAATTCTAATAAAGACGCACAACTGCATCATGTCTGTGACATCTTTTAACTCGCCAAATTGGAGCGAAAAAACCCACACAATCTCTGTCGTCTATTGTGAGCTGCTCGGTCATCAGCGTCGCATAACTGTGCTCTTTGACAGCTGAACGGTTTTAATAGCTGACAGAATCGCTGTTTTATTTCTAAAATACTGAAAAACTGGTTGGCTGCCTCTACGAAGGTTCGTGTGACCATTTCGCCATCCTCGAATGGCTTCTTGTGCTTCCCAATAGCATAGCTCACGCAAACATATGCAACCGGAGCAGCTTTTGCTCTTAAAATTGGATTTGTACAGATTGACTGATGATTGGTTATTAGAGACTTTTTTTTCCTTTTTTTTTATTTCAATTACGGCTGGAATGCCAGTTCTGAAATGCCACACCACAATCCCTTTTTAATTACTGCTGTGGCTGTTTAGCAGATTAAGCAGACCCATTTGGAAGTGGTAGCTCTTTGGAGTTTGGGGTCTTGAGGCCTTTTGGAGGTTCTTTACGCGACACGATTTTTCACGTAGTGGGATCTGTGATGTGTTTTTTGTCTAAACACTCCCTTCTCTTAATGTATCACGGAGATTTTAACTTAAAACAACATGAACGAATATTAGTGCAGGAAGCTCTAGTTTGTGTTAGATAACACAAACTATATTTGTGGCACAGATATTTTCTTTAATATTCATGTTTATATAGTCAGTGCATTGCTTGGAAGATAAGCTCCTGTGCTCCATTGGTCAGCCTGATTCATGGACAATCCAGAAATCAGAACAATCTCTGATTGATAATTTTACGCACTGTCGCACCAAGGCAGTTTTTGACTCTGTGCAAAGGACATCATTAATATAGATGTGTGATCCCCTGATTAGCTTCACCTCCCTTCGGTATGGCCTGTGTAATTCATGACATGGCCAGAAGGCACCACTGGGAGTCGAATAAAAAGATTACTGAAAATATACAAGTATACATACATATTGTATTTTCAATTGTACATTCACGTTTGTACTACACTTCATATTTTCACACACCAAAAACAAGACAGAGACAAAAGTTTGTGGACAGTTACTTCCTAAACAATGGATGTTTGTTCGGACATTTGCTATCCTTTTGGAACATGACTGTGATATCAGCTTCTAATGTCAGACATTAAGCTCTCATTTTTGGCATTTCAGTCAGTTTTTAAAGTTAAGATTCTATCAGCCACATTCTCAATAAACGTTTGTAAATCAATTCTATATGGACTTTGTTTGAGGACAGCATGGCAGAAAGTTCATATTGGGAGTAACTGGGGTATCACGACTCATTCTTCGGCCACTGTTTGTCAATGGAAAATCCAGAACTGCCTGCTTTGTATTATGAATCTGTTACAACTGAGTGTTGCTAAAATAAGAGCTCCGAAATGTAGTTCATATCTTTTCCAAAAACTTGTTGACTAGTCAATGGTCTGTGTGGCCACCCCCGATGGCTGCTGCCCTTGAGTGACATTTACGTTTCACTGAAACACAGAATAACGTCTAATACCATTATAAAATAATGTCCAGCCCTAATGTGGAGTAATGTGGCTGGAAATGAGTGCCATTATCCCCCTAGTTGCTATAACAGCTCAGGTCATAAAGCTTGTTAATTGTGTACTTTAGGACAAAATGGCTATAATGGCTTGTTTCTCCTTGTTATTCTCCCTTTACCTTGTTCCTCCCTATTTCAGAGGACAGAAGGTTTCTTGCTTAATTGTATTCATTTGATAATGTGGTACCGTCCCGGACAACCAGTAAACCAGGTCCTGAATGCACACAGGAGACTGAAACAGGTTTCTAACCTACAACTGACCTGCAGCTTCCAGATTTTTACACCTACATCTGGTATCGATCGCTGCAGAGTACCTCAAGGCATGAAAACTGTGTGTATAACAAATAAGGGCCAGTGGTCACTGCAATAATTCAGGTGTTAGAATCAAAATATGTAGAAAGAGCTCAACAGATCTAAAAAAAAAAAAAGAAAGAAAATGTCCAAATCTGCTTCATCCTCATTTCTGTCACCACGACGACAGCCATCCTAGGCTCCCAGTGGAGCACAGCATGGAGTCTTGCCGATGGACCGATGTCATGGTAACAGCACTGTTAATGGTCGCCAAAGTTTCAAGCCACGCAGAGTCCTTCTTGTTCTTTCTGTGATGCTCCAGCAGTGACCAGCGTTTTGCTTCGTGGAAAGAGTCCCATTGTACCTCACTATGAGGTCAAGGGTGTATACAGTCTCATGACTCTTCTACTCTGAGCTCCACAGAAGTTTTTTGTGGTGTGTTTGACACACAAAGATGGCATGTGCTCTTCAGATTCCTGAAAGACTCCTCCGTGTATTTCTGTAATGCAGTGGAAATCCATTTTTCAACATCAGTTCATGTTAAAGTCAAAATTTAACACGCATAGGCCTAATCCTGAGTCTGAAGAATCCATTTTTTAAAAATGTATTTTAACAAAGCTAAAAACACCTGAAACATATGATTTCAGCTGATGTGACAAGTAACCGAAACTATATGGACAGACTTTCCAAGCAGCACTTGCTACAGAGTCCCAAAGGTACCATCATCGTGTTAATCAGAAGCTTCATGGTTTGAGTTTCCATTGATGAGCAGCCATACACAACATTTCACCATGGCAACACAACCATGCAAATCTTGTATGGAAGAAACTGAATGCAACAAAAACGCAACAATGTCCTCAAGAACCCCAACGTACAACTGCACTGTGATATATCCTCTATATATTAAAATATCAATTTAACATGTGGGAACATATGCCAATTGTAAACCCGGGAGTACCTGCAATACAGTCGTTCACCTACCGCAATTCTGAAAAAATATTCTTGTTAGCGAAAATCTAGTGCTGACAATGAATTTATTTTAAGACACATATATGGCGTTTTTGTAGTCAAGAACGCTGAATAAGAAATGTAATACTGTGCCAAGGAAGAATCAAAACTGTTCATGAATATTTTTATGTGTTCCAACTTTCATCTGTCCCCTACAGAGCTGAACTGAATCAGTCATTGACCCCATGGAGAGATGCCTCGTGGGGCAACAAATTTTCTGCACAGCAAAAAATAAGATCCTAAAAATAGAAGGCTTGATAAACACATTCCTGTGAGCCAAGTGAGAAGAAAATGATTGTGTACCAGGGATATCTTAAATTAGACTAAAGGCAAAAGGCAAAAAGGTTCAGTCTGTCTTCAGAGTGTGTGTGTGTGTGTGTGTGTGTGCGTGTGTGTGTGTGTGTGTGAGAGAGAGAGAGAGAGAGAGAGAGAACAGATTTGGTCAGTCTGTTTCATCCATACCTACCCACACCAGAGCAGGGTTGAGAGATATAAAATCTTTCACAATCTTATACACATAACTTAAAAGGCAATATTATTTTAGCATATTATGATGACAGTGTAAGGAAATGTCACTTGTTCCCATGACATACAAAAAAGAAGCACATGTAAGGAGCTTAGACTGACAATGGGGGATGAAAATCCAAAAGGAAAATAAACACAGAGGAAAAATATGAATATGTTCATATATACTAGTTCTGGCTCGATACCATTTTGTTATGACCGATACCGATATTGATACTGCAAATTTGAATATCTGGCGATGCCGATATCAGACCGATGCTACCACCTCTTGAAACCCTTGCACTTTTCTGTTTTACTTTTTACCATCCTTGAGCTTAAAATAAACACAGAGCTGACATGATGACCACACTGCGAGTTTTAACTCCAGCTCCAGCTATTGCTCACTGGGCACATCTCTGTTTAAGGCGTGTCTTAAACATAAACAGGATAGGAGAGATACCGGATACCGAACTGTTTTTCCCCCCTATCTCCGATCCAGTGATTTTGGCCGATAGTGATGCAGAATATCGGATCGGTACAGCCCTAGTTTATACTGTATATCTTATACATCTGAGGCAGTACGGTTGCCGTAGTTACGGTTGAGGTAGCACCGCTGCCTCACAGCTAGAGGCTTCAGGGTTCAGTTCCAGGGTGGAGCAGTCTCGGTCCTTTCTGTGTGGAGTCTACATGTCCTCGTGGGTTTACTCCGAGTACTCTTCCCACAGTCCAAAGACAGGCGTGTTAGGTTAATTGGGGTCTCTAAAGTGGACTTAAAAAAGTGGACAAATCGCAGACCTCCCAATGGGCACCATTGTTTCCTTCAGTATTGCACCAAAACACCCAAACACTGCTGCAACTCACATGAGCGCCACACGTTGTGCAGTCTGGTTAAGTTGGGTTCCCACCATAGTCCAGTTCTGTTAAAAGGCTGCTGACAAATTGTACATGACCTTCCTGTCACTGCAACAGCAGCTCATCTTGACTAAGAGCAATGCCATCAAAAGTCTCCGAAAGGAAGAACACTAAGCTATATCTCATGCCACAGCTGGGCAGGTAGCTCAAGCTCACTTGAGTCAGTATGGAATTTCTCCCCTCCGAAATCTCCGGAATTTAAACAGAAAAGCATGTGCAGCAATCTGAATGATACCAGAAAAAAACAGACGCGTGTATAAAGCTGAACTCGTGCGAACCGAGGCACGATGGAAAACGCTACGAACGTGCTACGAATATCATTTCCATTTCAAAAGACCTCAGCATTAATAGCATGACGCCAACTCCGGAATTTAAGCTTGGTAAACACGGGCAGACTCCGCGTCGTAATTGCGTTTCTTAGCAAAACAACTTTCCTGCCTGTTTAAGAAAACAAGGACAGATTCATGCATATTACAGGCTGATTAGGTTCCTGACATTACATAACGGAACATGGACTCGTGAAAAAACACGCTGCGCAAGTATCATTGATGACCAGCAAAATAATCGAGCGGCCAGAGTGAAGGTCTTGATCTCGCAATATTTGGCTTCCTAAATTCCGTTTGTCTTCCTTGGCCGTCGTGTTCTCCTGTCAGCCTTAATGAGAGAGCAAAAGAGGGCGCTCTGAGTTTGTCAGTGCTCAGCTGTGGATGAAGCTCGTTAGCGATATATGCTGTCCTGCTGGCCTTGAGGTCATTTCAAAACTGTATCTGCCATATGTCTGCTCAATATAAATGCAAAAGATTCAGAGTGTGCAATTAATAATTCGCGCTACATGGGAAAGTGATGACAAGACATCAGATGGCAGATTTTTAGATTTGAGTTAATTTGGTTTGACTTAATTGGTTCGCTGCTTTTGATGGCAGATAATACATTTTCACTAGTGGTGCAACGGGCCTCGAATAATCCGTGACTCATACGGGACTGTGGTAGCCTAGTGGTTAAGGTACTGGACTCTGGACCAGAAGGTCCAGGGTTCAAATCCCACCTCTGCCAA
>JAUZST010014257.1:0-10687 GCA_034779995.1 Parotocinclus haroldoi
GGTTTAATAAACATTTAATATCTTATATAAATTATAGCACGTCCCGTCTTCTAACATAGGGCATGTTCGATTAATCGGACCAGCTGGTTTTGCGCATGGGTCCCGATGTGGTCCCATTAACCGAATTGGACTGTACTATTCACACAAATGAGGGGATATTTCAAAAGATCGGTTCATATAACGCACCAGAAGCAAACATCTGTTCTCATGGCAGATGATCAGTTCGTAACAGGCAGCAGACCTACAGTTCAGATCCCTCAGTCCTGTAACCGCACATCCATCAGCACTGAACCAAGAAAAAAGGTTCAAGTGATCTTTGGTTTGTCCTTGTACCTCTGTGGAGGGTAATCCTTACTCTATCATTAAAAATCAGGTGTGAGTCTCTCTCTCTCTCTCTCTGGGGTTTTCCACCACCAGGTAAGGAGACAGGAAGGAAGATCAGACACCTGGCAAATATTCGACACTTAACTATACGGGTGAAAGGATTATTCACGATAAAGCCCGGGACAGGAGATCAGCGCAGCTGTGAGGCGTGATAAGAAAACCTGTTATTGTAATAGCCGCATTGTATACGTACGCATCCCTAATATAAATGCGTTAACATTGAGAGGGTGTGTCTTTATCACTCAGCCTCACTGATAGATCAAGGATCAAACCAGATAAACAGTAATCACGTAAAAAAAAAAAAGCAGGGAGTTTGCAGGGCTGTATCCACTGAATGAAGGGTCCATGGTCATATTTAGTTTGCCTTTTCAAACTGAAAAGTTGTCCTGCCGTTTTGGCCTCGGTTTAGGTGGACAGGGTCACAAAGCCCGACTTGGAGAGCGCAGGCTGAGTTTATCCTGAACTTCATCCTTTAGTGTTTTCACATGTACTGTAGTTTATTTGAAATGAACCGGATATCAGTTCTGTTTGGGTTCACGTTGTACGCAAACGGGACTCTCTTTCTGGTCCTCTTTCTCAGAAAACTTCTCAATCAAACCTCCGAACGGCCTATTCATATTTTCAGGTTTCTCTTTTACAAAGCGAAGGACAAGGCTGAAATGTACCAAAGCATGAAGGAGGAACATTTATCGTCCTGATGCGGATTAAAACAGAACACGGAAGAAGGAAATGAACGAATAGAAAAGAGCAGATTATTTCAGAGTAGACAACAGTGGCGTGTAGCGTGTAGTTCTGTCTCGGTCTTGGACAAAAAAAAGAAATGGTGGGAAGAAGAGCTCGCTGTTTCCCAATCGAGCAGAAGCATTTAAATTAAAGATAGAACTTATTTAGGTTTAGGAGTGGCGATTGTATTCAAAACTGAACTCATATAACCAACAGTAGCAATAAAGAGAGGTGTATCGCGTGCGGGACGGGCGCTAAAACCCCGCTTGTTCTGCATTCCATTTTGCAACCATAAATTCGAAATGGGGTCCGGGCCGTTTAGCTCTTACAATGCAAGAATCAAGCGAACCACAAAACAAACCACGAGCGAACTGAGATTTTCTCTGAAAGGTTTGTTCATCTTGGGGGCCATTTGGAGAGGCTCAAACCTTCTCCATTTTTCGCGAACTGGAAAAAATCCCTCGGGACTGCGGGAGAGCATTTTTTGTTACTGGACGTTTGATCGGAAGGCTGTGGATACCAGCACTGCCAGACTGCCACAGTGGGGGCCTTGAGCAGAGCCTTTAGCGGTTTGTAACGTATCAGTTGTAAGTCACTTTGGGAAAGAGCATCTGCTAAACGGCTAAAGGCACATTTTACATCACACTGACTCCTGAGGTTCTCCATGTGTCCTCTAATCCAAGCATCACAGACGCTGTGCTAGATATTCAAACGATGACACTGTGGACGCAGCACAGTGCACAGGAGGAACAGTGTGCCGCCTTTCTAATAACTCAAGCGTGAAAAGACAGATCTTCCTGCCATCAAAACCCAAACAAGATGAAAGCTGTGAGAAAAGAAAGATCGATAATGCTATAAAACATATCCAGATATGGTGCTAGCGCAGCTCTCGCTGTCCTGATGGTCTCAAGAAGCGTCCGTCCTGTCCACACAGATGACTTATTAGCATGTCAGAAGTGTAATAATTCTGTTTTCAGACGACGCGTTTAGTCGCATCCGAGCAGGTTTAATGCTGAACAGGGCGAATCTTTCTTATCTCCACTCCTCTGTTCTCCTGCCAGCTACAGCTTTGCTTTTCCTGTCCACTCGGTTCTAAACTTGATCTAAACCGCTACGTGGCTGTGCTCATGTTCCGTTCAGCATCTTGTTTCACAAAATCGAATGCAAACGTTAAACGGCGTGACAATCGTCAGGGATCAAATTGAAAACAGGAAATTTGAAAAAGGTGAAGGAGGCACGGGGGCTCGGTGAGGCGGCACCGCTTCCTCACAGCATCAAGGTCCCGGGTTCAGTCCCAGGGTGGCCCCCATGTCCTCCCCGTGTCTGCATGGGTTTACTCTGAGGACTCCGGTTTCATCCCACAGTCCAAAGACATGCGTGTTAGGTTACCTGGTGCCTCTAAAGTGGCTATTAGTGTTTGACTGTGTGCCCTACGATGTACTGGTGCCTCGTCTAGGACTGTTCCTGCCCTTGCACCCAGAGTTTCCGAGTGGGCACCGGCTGGACCCTGTGTGGATTAAGCGGAACATAATGAGTGGATGAATGAAAAAAAGTTTTTAGGATGATTCACAGGAATGTTTCTCTTGTAGGAATGATAAATGGATCATGCAGCATTTTAATCGAATTATATCTGATGCAGTTGTACAGAGTTTTACGGGGAATAAATCATTTTCTTTGTACTCCTGTTTAAATTTGTAGAAAATGTAAAGGATAAGCAAGCATGGACAACTGCAAAGGACAATAAACAGAAAAAAACCTTTAATACGTTTTCATTAGGTTTTAGGCGGAGACTAGTTATTTTCAGTATTTCTCTCTCTCTCTCTCTCTCTCTCTAATGAAAGGTTGTATTCAGTTTTATTTGTGACTGATCACATAACCTGTACTTGACATTTGTCATTTTTGGGATTCCGTAACTGTGCGTCTGTCGTTTCCTCCATTTTTTGTTTCACGCCGTTGCATAATTCAGCCCTTGTAAGTTTTAACACGTCGACGGCATAAAACAACCACAACTGAGGTTAAAACAAGTTCAGCTACAGTAAACCTGAAACCGCAATTAACCAGCGAAACATCATTATCACCGATCTGCGCAGAGAGCTCCAAGCAAAACAAACACACCTCAGCTGCTGGTGAAGTTACAGCAGAGAAAAAAAGGGCAGAATATTATTGAAATATTACAGTGGAACCTCCGTCTGTCATTAATGCGTTTGGAAGTGGCTGACGGGACCCAAAACACAACCCATAACTGAATCTGCAGTTCCCATAAGAAATCTGTTCCAGCCGCTCGGAAATATTAACAAAAAAGTACATTTAATAGCGAGCTACTAGGGTTTTGCATACAGAGAACCCTACAGTGATCACGCATGTGTTGTATTTAACACTCCGCCTTAATAAACAAGGCCAAAAAACGCTGGACCCAAGACGTGTGCACATGACTGCAAACACGGTCAACTTAACTACTCTCAGGGGGTCCTAAATCACACCCGACTCACATAGTGCCCTATTTTGTCGACCTTGTACTTGGATTATTTCATTTCGTTTCATTTCCAGCATTTAGCAGACGCCCTTATCCAGAGCGACTTACAACTTATACGGTCTTACAATCCAAGCCATTGTGGGTTAAGGGTCTTGCTCAAGGACTGTGGCAACCGCCGGCAGAGGCGGGATTTGAACCCTGGACCTTCTGGTCTAGAGTCCAGGACCTTAACCGCTAGGCTACCACGGTCTTAGACATCAGTCATCCAGTCCTAATTAGAGATCCAGTTATACAATGCGTCCGGGTTCTGAAGTGCACCTCAGCGGACCCACAATGCAGTGTGCTGGATAAAAGTTAACGCATGGCATGTGTAGTGAATAGGGTGTGTGGACTGACATGTCAATTGTGTACATTCACCTGGTCTGAACTTGCACTCAGGCCTCTGTGTGTGTGCGTGTTTGTGTGTGTGTGTGTGTGTGTGTGGCCTCCGAATGACTCCGATGCCCAATCGCTCCGACGTCAGTGCCAGTTGAGCAACCCACTACGTCTAACATTTCATTGCCGTGACAGATGATCAATCAGCCTGTGGGACGTGTGTGTGTGTGTGTGTGTGTGTGTGTGCGTGTGTGCGTGGCTGCTTTTTAGCACCCTTTTAAATGCAACCTGCAGTTTGAAAACACGACAGCAACGCCTTTCCTCTGTGCAAGGCCCAACATGCTGTGTTTGGACGCATTTCAATAACACACTGATTCTAAAGCGAGGGGAAGTGAGAGAGGGAGAGAAAAGAGCTGCAGGACGTTAAACGGAATGCGCTTTCATAGACCTGACAGCTGGCAGCCCTCTCTGTGTTTTTAAACTCTGTGTGTGTGTGTGTGTGGATGCATGTGTGTGCAAATGACAGATCTCTACTTGAACCTTTTTATTGGCGCGCACACACACGCCCCGCTCGATGACAGATTGAACCTGGAGCAAGGTAACACGTTACTAGAACAGCCTGCAGAGAGGAAGAGAGGCACGAAAAAGCACACACAGCTGCCTCTGCTCACACCTCACACACACACACACACACACAAGCACGCGTGCACATACATGCAGACACACATGCACAATGTATTCATTCTGTTAGTTCCGTCAGACACCATCACTAGCCCACTCTGGATTTGTCCGAAAACTGCACACACCCCATTACCTATGGAAAATCGTCAAACTGTTTTCCAGTAGTGGCTTTCTTACCCACAGCCTGAAATCAGAACCCTTTAAGTAATCCTTTCCCAGGTTTACTGACACACTTTGACAGAAGTTCGGTTAACAAGAAAAGGCAGCCATTCGAAAAATGTAAAAAAAAAAAAAAAAAACTTGCATTACAGCATTGGAAAAGTGACCTATGACCTGATTTAATATTCTGTAGAGCCATGGGTTTGTTTGGATTTGCAGCTCGGCACCTAGATTGGGGAACATTTGTACAATCTTCATAGCGGAATCGGTCAATTTCAGTCAAACTGGCAATCGATCGCCCTTCTCGGGTCCTTCAAAGTTCATACTCAGATGATGTGAAATGGATTTAGGTCAGAGCTCTGACTTGGCCACTCGAGGACTTTCACATTCCTATCGATAAACCACTGCTTTGTTTTTAGGAGTTCATTAAGGGTCGTGAACTACCTGCCGATGCCAACACGATCCGTCTGGCAGATTACTTGGCAGCGTCCATTTTCCCCTCCGTCCTGACCAAACGGCCAGTCCCAGCGCCACAGCGTACCGGTGCCACCCCCGATGCTTCACAGTAGGTTTCAAATATTTCGAATGGTTGTCCGTGAAAGGTTAGTGCTTATATTTCAGTCCATTTCAGTCTTGATCTTGACCGAAAACACCAGTAAAGCACCTCCAAGACAACTGACCCGTTCACAATCGGAGACATTCAGGATCGACGAGTACAATTTCTTTCTGTAAAATCTGTAGCTTGACGCTAAGCCGTTTGAATTGTTTGCCGTTCTCTGAAGGGTATAAGAGTTAATCTGTTTCCTGTAGCTTTGGTTTCTCACAGCGCTTTGTTATCTTTAAAGGTAGATCAACCAAAGAAAGAAAGAAAACGTACAAAGAAAAGGCGTCTGACATGGTTTTGTCTGCGTTGGCTGAATCGTTAGACAGTAAAACGTACGCGTCTATAGAAACGTTGACGACGGGGTCTGATTTTTATGACCTAAAAGCTTCATCAAATAATCCAGTTCATAAAGAGTACAGCACATGTTTGCATAATATACGGTCTTGAATATTTACGATTGCGTAAGGGTGAGACACGTCGGCAGTCGTCTCGGAGCTGGCTTACTGGCCAAGGGCTTTGGACCAGAAAGTTCAGAAGGTGCAGACCCCACCTCAGCCACGCTTCCACTGTTGGGTCCTTGAGCAAAACCCGTAACCTATAGCCGTATCAGCCTTTCAAAAGGGCTCCAGGATAAAGCTGTGGAATGTTAGGAGAAGGACACAGAGAGATTTCAGCACCCATCGTCCATAGTACCGGTCAGAGCCTTGTAAGAAAAGGAACCACCTTGGCACCACCAACACCAACTAATTCTCTGAGGGAAATATCAGTGTTTCTGAACCAAACATTAGTGTCTCCTGTGAAGGTCTGAGGAATTTCCTTTTCAACGCTACAATAAAGACTCCAAAGACTTCTTTTCTCTGCACCTTTGTATACGGTGGACCAGATCAACACCAGATAACGCTTGAGACTTGAGGTCAGTTAGCATTGTGTAGGACTGCTTTGAATTTGAAAACGGGTGGTATTCAGATCGGAACAGTCCAGCGTGGGTTGGATGGAAGGTAATGTGGGCCTGGCAGGGTGACAGTTTGGGAGGAACCGTGGGTCACTGTGGGCATTTCCAGAGGATCTGTTCCATAAGGATGACAGAAAAAGGAAAAAAAAAAACAAAAAAACCTGGCACTGACCTGCAAATCTCGAGTATCCAGTGCCACATGGTAAGCGCGTCCCATGTTTCATTTTGAGATCAACATCCCCCTCCCCACTTCCTGTTCTGTCTGCCAGGGTTTAATGGCTGATTTGCATCTGTATGGCTCACTCAGTGTGTGTTTCCGCCACGCTGAATAACTCTATTAGCATGTACCGTAGGATCTCAACCACCGATAATGCGACCACTGACAAGCCTCACACAGACCTGCCACTCACTGAGAGAGAGAGAGAGAGAGAGAGAGAGAGAGAGAGAGAGAGAGAGAGGTTTCAATAACCCTCTACCCTCCACTGGCAAGTAGGTCAGTGTTCAAGTATGCAAGTGTGCTAGCATTCACACCTGCGAGTATGATTATATACCCGTACAACTGCTGCAAGACCTTTAGTTTGCAAGCCGCTGAATACCCAACCGTGCTTGCAGAGACAGACACACAATCTATCTAGAAATGTGAAGAAAAAAAAATGTGCTCGGCGTACAAAAAAGCTACTCATCTTGTCGCTCCTAGATGTCTGGCCATGCTCCTCAGGTACTTGGGGTCCTTCTCCTCTCAGTAATACCAATTCTGAACACCGTGTGACAACAAGTGTGAAACAGGACAGATTATTAAATGGAGTCTGTAATTCTGCATACAGGCATTTATTACATTCACATTTATGTCACTCAGCAGACGTCCTTATCCAGAGCGACTTACAATGAATCCAGTCTTGCAATCCAATCAATTTGTGGCTTAACCGTGGGCCTTGTTCAGGGACCCAACTGCGGCAGAGGTGGGATTCGAACCCTGGACCTTTCCTGACAAACGCGAAGAACTTCAACCGAAAAAGTCTCTAAACACACAAGCCAACTTTGAACACTAGTCCGAACGTGAGCTTTTGAGGCATTTCTGTACATCTGTTCTTAAGCTCTTAACTCCCGCCTCTGCTCGTGGATCCAAAGTGTTGATTGGCTGGTGATACCGGTGCATAGATGAACGATGAGCGTTCAGAACAGTATTGTGTACTCTAACGTCACGTTTGGGCTGTAGGTTGTCGGCCAGTGAAAAATTCAAGAAAAGATCCCAGTTTTCGGACTCGTTTCTTAGTCGAAAGCATAGAGTTTCCAGTGCCATTATTTCGAAAACTTTCAGATACTGTAGCGAAGAGTATGCATGTGCTTGCACAAAAAAGGAGAATTCTTAAGACTTCTGTCAGCGCTGAGGCTTGGAGGATTGTTTATAGTGATGTCATGTGGAATGGCGTCATTTTTGTGTGTGTGTGTGTGTGTGTGTGTGTGTGTGTGTGTGTGTGTCTTTACTGGTGGAATGTTTGAACAAATAAGAAAAGCCGGTGTTTTCTAAAATGGAATGTTCTTTTAAAAGCCAAAGATAATTCCGTAATGGAAACCTACCAAACCACTTAATAGGCTATATTTATCCATTAAAAACTTTTATCTAACCTTGTGCACGTCTCAATGGGCTACTGATTTATGAATCAGCTACAATTTTACCCACCGGTATTCAATATAGAGGGCTTTTTTTTTTTACTTGGAGATCATTTACAGACGCCTTAAACGTCAGCAACACTAAAATACACCAATAACCACTCCTCCAACATGATCAAAAACCGGCCCATATCCAAAAATATCCACAATCTGTACAAACGCCAACGCCCAAATCCTCAAACAACGACCACGACCACTCCTAACATCCCATAAACACCGTCATGCCAGCATTTCATAGACATCAAAGTCCTCAAACATCTCCACCTCCACAACGACCTGCAGTCTCCACAACACCAACACGACAAGCGTCCCCGGCGTCCACACGCTCCCACACATTCGCAGATGTACCCCAGGATCCGCAACCATCTAAAAACATTTACAAACACCACAAGCGCCTACAGACAGTACCAACCCCCAAATAAAAACTCATCCAACATCAACAAACACCCTGCTGTTACTGTAATCACCTCGCTAACCAAACGCTGTTAAAACGAACAATAAAAGCAGCCAGCAACTGTCGCAACAACGCAAACACCCGGCTACAACATCAAGAAATCCCCTCCGATCCCTAAAATCAACCCCCAGAAACTACAAACGCTACCAACAACTACAGCCAACAGCAGCATCCACTGCAAGCGCCCAAATAATTGCGTTAAACACACCAAACTCTTCACAGACAGCCAGAACGATTTAGAAACACCCTCCAACAAATAAACACTATCAACTCCAGACACCCACAAACAATCGCACTACGCACAAAGCCCTATAGTTTCCACAAGCACCTTTAAAAACAGATTAAAAACACAAAATTACTCACACACTCGCCGACATCCAGAAGCACCTTCTATATGCGCAAACAGCCCCAAGTTCAGTAAAAACACTTCAGCATCCACAAACAAATACCAGTTATTTAAAACCACAATACAACCACACAAAGACTCCCTCTAATCAACACAACCTAATGCCCTAACACCACCGACAGCCACAAAGACGCACATGCATCTACAGGCCTTCGTCTTTTATGCAAGATCAGGCTGCAGCCAAAACTCCTGCTTTTTAAACCTGCACGAGCTTTTATTCACACACTTTTTTTCTGCTGTGTGTTTTGAATAAGCCTGACTAACTCATATCTGTGTGTGTGTGTGTGTGTGTGTTTCTCAAATACGCTTGTGTCAAATCAATAGGACTTTTTTTCTGTCAGGAAATATGAGGGGGGAAAAAAAGGTATTCCACGAAACCAGAACAATCACTGAATGGGCGTCAGCGCCTCGACCAATCAGCTCGCTCGCTGTTGGAGAGCCAGAGGGACCAAAGGTGGCCAGATCGGAAGTTAAGGGGTGAGTGTGAGGAGCAGGTCAACAAGAGGAAGGAAGTCGTCTATTCAGCTGCTTTTAATGTACAACTTGCTGTTATCTCGTCCTAAACACACACACACACACACACACACACACACACGTCTTGGTAACTTACTGCTCGCAAAAATGAGCAATGAGTATGAAATAGCCCCTAATTATTTTGTGAATCCAAGATGCATGACGTTCGGATCCGCATGTCGTCCCCACCACTATAACAAATACTTGATCAAACACAAACACACACAAACTGTTGGCAGTCCTAACTTTATGCTGACTTTCCACTGATATATTGATTACTGTAGCTAATCTTTCTATCCTTGTGTCAACATTTGGTCCACACAAAGCAATATAAACATCACACACACACACACACACACTTTCAGGTATTTAAGTAGTACAGGTGTGAGCAAGGAAAGAACTGAACGCAACACAACACACCAGTAATTGGGACCGCGGACTGCAATGTTGTCTCACACACAATAAGTGTTACGCTGTGTTCTCACATCTTGGCTAATCAGTTACCGCGTTGTATAACACAGACAGACACACAAGCGTACACACACACACACACACACACTTTTAAGAACCCTTCCGTGCTTTGCGAATCCTCCCCGAAGGGTGTGTGTTTTCAGAGTGAACAATAGCTGAGGAGGATTAAATGTGAGGATTTCCTGCAGTTTATTTATCCTGCTCAGCGACTGTAAGTCCGCGCTGCGCTGCTGTCACGCTAACACGCGCTAAAAATAACATCAAAATACAACACTAATCCGCTGTCAAGGACGTGACCGCTTGTGGCGCCTTATAAACCGACCGAAAACGCAGATAGACACAAACTCAGTGATATTGCACTCCAAATCTGACCCAGTTATCTTTAATTACACACATACACACACACACACACACACACAGACGAACGTAAATTGTGTTAGCGCAGAGCAAGTTAACACAGGTTACCCTGAGGTTTCCTCTCTGAGTGCTCTCCTAAAACACAAACAGCTTCATGACAGGAACGACCACATTGTCCCCAAACGACAGACGTCCAGATTTGATCAGCCCATCGCAAACACGACCATGTGACATCATAATTGTCTTGGTCCTCGGGTCCAAGGTTTCTTCCTTCTTGATTCTGGGAGTTTTTTTCTTGCCACTGTCGCCCTAGGCTTGCCCAAGCTACTTTGAGACAATGCACCATTGTAAAAAGCAGCTATGGGGCAGCACGGGGGCTCGGTGGGTGGGGCGGCAAGAAGGTCCCGGGTTCGATCCCAGGGCGGGGCGGCCTGGGTCCTTTCTGTGTGGAGTCTGCATGTCCT
>JAUZST010014258.1:0-35321 GCA_034779995.1 Parotocinclus haroldoi
ACTGGAATTTAGTAAGAACTTGTTTTTTACAGTATTAATGCTTCTCATGCTGAGTATCTATACATTGTGTTGTAGATCGTTTCGAAAAACTTGTTTGCAAATGTATTTTTTAATGAACAAAGTTTGTAAGCAACAGTAGTTCTTGTTCGTACGTTCGCTATACGTGTAAATCATACAATAAAGGTTTAATAAACGTTTAATATGTTATATAGCATGTCCCTCTTGTAACATAGGGCATGTTCGTTTAATCGGAGCAGCCAGTTATTAGGATCAAAACCATCCCGTCCTGATGTGCTCCCATTAACCGGATTCTACTGTATTTGAAAGGCAGGAGCCATTAAACCAGTTTTCCAGAAGGGGAACAAGGTGAAAAGGCTAAATATGCTAATAATCACAAAGGTTGGGGCAAAAAGCAGTAGAAAAGAGTACTATGGAGTGACAAATCCAATTTTTTTCTCTTGTCGCCAATATGTAACTTACAGACTTTGTTATTACTAAAACAAATCTAATTGCGGACTTTTGAACAGCACTGATTACCATACTGAATACTGTGCATTTATATTATATTACAAAACTCTAGCACTGTCTGTACCTTTGTAAATATTTTCTCGTACATGCTGTGCAGACTGATACCTCTCCTAACACTAAACATAAGGACGAGCCCTGGTAATGTTCATCAAGGGAGTGATTTAAAACACAATGTGCATGCTCAAGGAATGATTTGCGGGCCACGACTAAGTCGACCCCATGCTGAGTTGAGCCAAAGACGTCAAGACATTTACTGTGTCAGCGTTGCTGTGCAACCACACAACCCATTGTTAGCCATTGTAGTTTTGTTGAATAGAAATGAAAGGAAAACTAATTCATTCATGATTGTGCACTTGTTAGTGTCAGGTTTGCCCAGGTGAATGACTGTTGTTCATTTTCTCAAGCAGTGATTGTCACTGGTGAGAGTATTGTGGATTGTGCATTTGCATGTGCATTGGATTTTCAATGAGATGCTGCACTATGAGTTAATACAAGAGTTATATAGAACAAACTCTCTTTTGATTCCCTTCAAAAGAATTGGATCATGTAGGTCAATGCACAATACAACACAGTATCCCAAAGCAGGACCTCCGCAGATGATTTGGGCTAACAGCGTGCCTGAGGCCCTCATTAACCGGCTTTCAATCCAAGCAATTCGCAAATGGTATGTACATTTACAGAGTTTTGGGCAAAAAAGGCAGACTAAGGTGATTCAGTCTACTACAGTTGTACGATGATGTAGTCTAACACGATTAAGGGTGACATAGGAGCAAGTCAATATGGAAGAATTTTACTCATTTGTGCTTGTAGATGATTTTTTTTATAGCCAGTTCAGTTCAGTAATTTTTTGTATTATTTGGGTGTTTTTTCTTTACATTGAGCATATCCATGCAGGTTTTTCTTTCCGCAGTTTAAAGATTTGCAGCCGTGGTGGATGAAAAACCTACTATTGCTTGAGATGGAGCCTTCACCCCCCCATAACTACTGTAAACGTAATGGCTAATAATAATAAGTAATTATGCACGAGGAAGTGCGGAATCTGTTGTCTCACTGAGAACAAGAGGAAGCTGAAATCTGTTCACTGATTTCGTTGTGATTTATGTGTCACTATTTCGACTACTTCTCCTTGTTATCGCCCTCCCATTCAGTGCCATGTTGATTACACGATGGTCCTGCATCAGTTGTCCATTTGCACTGATAATTTAAACGTCACACTCGCACTTGATGTTTCCCACACGTCGTTATTGAGAATGTTTACGTTCTAAATTAGTGCCGTGTTTGGGAGTGAACAGAGACGAAAGCAAGGAGCTTGAGAAGTGAGTGCTTTATAGAGTAGTCAAGGTACAGTAGATAAATCCAAGCACGGAATAAGCAAAGCAGGCAAAGCAGGGAAGTCAAAACCAGGCAAAGTTTGGTAACTGGAACAACGATAAGCTGTAGTGATAGTAACGTTCAGAAACATCAAAGAGTAATGCGACTTCGCCATGGGTTTACTGAGACAGAGAGATTAAATGGTCTGCAGAAAACGGATGACTGAGCATCAGGTTTGTCTGGTTAGAAGGCCAGCAAATTAGAGAGCCAGATTCTGGAGGTTTGGCCAGGTCTGTTTCTGCATGGGATTCTATTTCAATTGGCAGCATGGTGAAACATGCAGTTCGCCTTACAGCTCCAGAGATCTTCAGAGATCTTCAGTTCTATCCTGACCTGGGATTTCACCCATGTTTGCATGTCCTCCCTGTGAAGACGTTTACTCTGGTTGCTCTGATCAAATCATCAAATAATATAAAGCCCGACCCCTTTTTAAATTCCTTGAACTTTGGACCCCTTTGAATTTTAAATGATTTAAAGACTGATGAAAGTGATAGTGCCTGGAACCCTTTTCAACAAAATGTATTCAGACTGAATCCAAATTTTGAAGGAATAAAGCAATTATTTTTGAACATCCTTCAGGAAGGTTGCATGATCCTCATGTGTACCTCGATTATGTCTTTGTTCCCGACTGCCTGATGTTTGTCGAGGAAATGCCCAACAAATCAGCCCCTAACAACTTCCTCAAGCCAGACGCTGTTCAAACCGCATCGCACGATCTCAGCTGTTTGATGATCTGAGAAACAGAGCACTAATGTACATAATGCAATAAATGCTTCATTTGGTGTTATATTAGAGGAACATGTGTGTTTGAACAGGCTGGTGCCTAAATGCAATTAGTTAGTAAGATGAGTCTGACATGAGAATTGAATGAAACACTGCTGCTGCTGCTGTAGTGGAGGTGTGCAAAAAAAAAAATAACAGACTAAAGAAATCCATGGGTATATGTGCATGCTATCCCTAACTAGATCCCTAATACTAAAATGGTTTCTAGAATTAGTTGTATTCTCTGGCAGGGGAAAATTATTGCAATGCTTGTTATACTGTTTTCTTGTATTTATTGATTGACATTAGTATTTCATACTGTTTTACCTGTTATATTTATATATATATAAAATATCTTTTTTCAGCATTATTTAGATATTTTATCTAACAACATTCAGGCAATGAGAAAAAGTGTATTAGTTCTAAACAAATGAAAAACTAGAGTTTTATGGTTTTATTTCATGTCGAATCACTATCAATAGCTATCCCAATGAGAGACACATGGTTATATCAACACACAAGTCATTGGCCAATTTAAAGTCACCAGTCAACCTAATTTGTGTCTTTGTAATGTCGGATAAAGGTGGAGAACCGAGTAAATCTTTTAGTGCTCTTTTCCTAACATCCAGACCCCCTTTAAAAGCATTGACCAAAAACATTTATCAGTCTCTTTATTAGAACATCACCAGAAAATACAAAAAACATTTATGCATAATTGAAAAACTACAAAAAAAAGACTACAGGCTAATGACTACAGTGTCAAGTATTATTGTGACCCCACCTTACACTTGAGAAATATCAGCATCTGCCAGCTTCATCGGGATGCCAAGTTGACCCTTCTCCAGTTTTTTGGAAGAGAAACAGGGTGAAACTGCTAAAGCTCACAAAGACTGGAGTGAAGATCAGTGAAAAAAAAACATTAGAGGGACGAATCCAAGTTTGGGTCTAGTATACCAATGCTGTTATATATGATCCATTATACCATTGTTAAAACACCTACTCAAATGGTGGCCCAAAACCTTTACACACTACTGTAATCTAGGTTGTACTATACTGTACTGTAATTTATGCATTAGGCAACTACAAAACCCAAAAAGTCAAACTGCTGCTAGATTAAACAAGAATCATAGGTCAGACGTTCTAAAGCAAGCACTTATTAGGTATTCAGATAAACATAGTGACATACATAGCATTACTAATGACTAAAGAGGCCCTAAACTGGGAACAAGTTGAGATGATTATGAGCAGATTATGATTATGAGCCAAAGAGTAGATAATCAAAGCAGACGTAGTCTTATAAGAATCATTTCTCTCACAGTCACATGAACTGTGCAGCAGACCACGAAAAGTAGCAGAGCAGTGGACAGGACCAGAACCTGATTCATGATACTAAAGTATGTCATTACTGGAGGCAAGAAAGGGAAACTGCACTGGAGATACTATAACTGCACCGCCCTGGCACTGTCTGAGCAGTAGTTTTATGATGATGAGATATGGGAGCAGCATGCCACAGGGCAGAAATGTGCTGACTAGGACTGATGAAATTGGGACAGCATACTTTCTGGATGGTCCAATGAGACAAGGAATAGGTGTGTGGATATAAAACACAGAATATTCTAGATATAACGTATTGTAGTTTGTGAAACGCAGCAATTAGACTCGTCGTATGAACAGTCATTCTTGAATGCAGCACTTCAACATAAGCACATGTAAGGAACTTATGTCCCTTTTTGAGTTTTGGTTCTCCCAAGGATAGTTCCTTCTTTTTGTTTTCTGAAGCAGCTTTGAGACAATCCTCCATGGTTGGCTGGCACAGTGGCTCGGTGGGTGGCACTGTCGCCTTACAGCAAGAATGTCCTGGGTTCAATCCCAGCGTGGAGCAGTCTGGGTAATTTCTGTGTGGAATCTGCATGTCTTACCTGTGTCTGCATTGGTTTACTCCAGTTTCCTCTCACAGTCCAAAGACATGCGTGTTAGGTTAACTGATTTTGCTGCATTGGCATTGACATGAGTGTACATGTGACTAGCCTTGAGGTAACCATCTGTATAGATGTAACCTCGTGTGCCACCGAAATGGCCAGTGATGCTAATAGTGACATTAAATAAAACAAATAAACAAACAAACCATTGTAAAAAAGAACAATAGAAACAAATCAGACTTTTACTTTATATTGTTTACAGCATTTAGATGGCATGATGATTCAGTCTTACCACATGCAATAGAAACAACTCAAGTTTAACAGCTTTGGTCATAATGATCATTATACCATTGCTAGAAAGGTGGCCCAAGACTTTTGCACAGTGCAGTTGACATAAAAATCCAGGGCGCACTTTGCTGTACTGTAATTTATGCAGTAGGTAACTAAGGACCCCAAAATGTCAAACTGCTTATAGAGTAAACAGGAATCATAGGTCAGGCGTTTTAAATCAAGCACTTATTAGGTATTCAGATAAACTTAGTGACATAAATAAACAAAACAGCTTTGGTCAAGAGCCCAACTATGACAGCTTTGCTATGCATGGACTTGAACCCTCAACCCTTGGGTCAACAGTCTAGTACCTTAACAGCTGTGCCTCCACACAGTCAGTGAGTGCAGCTGCTACTGAGTCGCAGAGCTTTAGAGGCTAGTCACAGATGAGTGACCCAAGCCATTAGATGGAAATAAAAGTATTTCCCTTCTGACAGAGCAAATAAACAAACATCGTCTGCTCAGTCCAAAGGACTCCTTTGAAAGGCAGGTTTAAAAATAAGACGCGTCAGTCCAGAATAGTGTCACATCTGTATAACAGGATAAAAATGTAGACAGCGGAACTGCCCGTGTCATTGTTTTACATTTTCCCCCACTGTTTTGTTTGCAATCAGGGAAGACCAAACTTAGCCGAGTTTTATGGGCTGCAGAACAAAAATAACCATTCTTCCATGGCTTAGGCTTACTTTGAACCAGGCTTTGGTCATAAAACGATGCAGACAACGTTTGAAATGCAGAGAAGGAAATGTGACGCAACAGTTTGCATGTTCCCAGGCAGGCCATTCAACACTGTACAGTGTTTGGTCTTGTTAATTTAATGGCATTTTGGCCTGGAGAGATCTCCGACAATCAATAGCGGTAGTGGTAATAGATGAGAGGTGGTGTCAATAGTGTTTGCTTTCAATAACAAGCATGCCTCCCGGATATGATGTTTCATTACTATTAAAACCTGGGCGGCAGGAGAAACCGAATGCTGACACATGCAAGGAAGATACAGTTTGTTCTGGCAGAATTATCTGTCCAACTGTAGCCATATTGTCATTATGAAAAACAAAACAATCTAATCAGCCAGTCACATGGCAGCAACTCATGTTCGAGTTTATGCGTGTAGACACAGTAAAGGACACAGTAAAGACGACCTGCTGAAGTTCAACACGAGCATTAGAATGGTTAAGCAAGGTGCTTTTAGTGACTTCAAATGTGACATGGTTGTTGGTGCTTGCCAGGCTGTATATCAGCTACTTTGATTTTCATGCTTAGCTATCTCTAGGGTTTAAAGAGAACGGTCCAAAAAAGGTCAAGTATTCAGTGAGTATCAGTCCTCTGGGCCGAAATGCCTTGTTGATGCCAAAGATCAGAGGAGAATGGACAGACCAGTTAGAGCTGATAGAAAGGCAACAGTAACACAACCACTCATTACAACTGAGTTATACAGAAGAGCATCTCTGAATGCGCATACGGAACCTTCATGCAGATGGGCTACAGCAGCAGAACACCATGCTGTCTGCCATGCCTATCAGCCAAGGACAGGCAGCTGAGGCTACAATTCACATGGGCTCACCAAACTTGGACAACAGAAGTCTGGAAAAATGTTGCCTGCTCCAATGAATCCCAGTTTCTGTGCAACATTCAGATGGGACCACATGAAAGCATGGATACATCCTGCCAACGGTTCAGGCTGCTGCTGGTGGTGTAATGGTGTGAGGGAAATGTTCTTGGCCTCTTAGTACCAGCTAGGAATCGTTTAAACACCACAGCCTACCTGAGCTTGTTACTGACCAAGTCCATCCCTTTATGACCGCAGTGTACTATCTTCTGATGGTTACTTCCAACAGGATAACACACCATGACACAAAGCTTAAATAATCTCAAACTGGTTTCCTGAACATGACAATGAGTTTACTGTATTCAGTCCAATAGAGCGCCTTTGGAATGTAGTGAAACAGGATATTCGTATTATGGAAGCATGTGCACCCTACAAATCTGGAAAAAAAAATCATTTTTTTAGAAGTAAAGGTCATGAGACGGTCAGTTTCAGGTAAACAGTCAAAGAGCAAATGCTAGACTGAACACAACTGAAGCAAAGACGAATAGCAGGTTTCCTGTCACGCCTGGTAACTGCGCAGGAGCACACCAGGTTATTGTACACATAACCTGCCCCACATCAGGAAGGACTATTTAGGACGTCACCCGCATCCATCCAGCACAAAGCTTTGTTGGACTTTAGTTTGTGCCTAGTTGTGTTAGTGCTGGTTTGTTTTCTGTTTATTCTGTTATGTTGCAATAAACCTTAGTATTTCTCACAATGTTGCATGTGCCTCCGCCCTTTCTACACCCAGTGTTACAACTCCAAATTGCTTGTTTAACTTTTCAGACCATGTGAAGCCTGTCCATCTGCTGGTTCCTGTCTCGGGCTTGTGACCATTCTCAATATGGACTCTCTTTGGTCTACCAAAGGCACCTAACCTGCCCATCATATACGAACAATGCTCCCCACAACAGTCTGACTAGTATCGATATAAACTTGCTCTTGTCCTGAATAGCCACTGATGCTTATATGACACAATGCCAGATTGATTTTTAAGTCCAATCAAATGATAATGGATAAAACATTTGTATAATAAGCAGAATTTTCAACAGTTTGTGCATAAGCACACCTACCAACACACAATGCCTTATTCACTACAGATCCCGTATGCGACACGTGGTTTGATAACCCACATGTGCAAAAGGTGATAAAAATTTCTTACATCACCTCAGTTGATGCCCTAAGAGCATCATCTGCTGTACAAAGGAAAAACGTGTGTGTTTGTGCTTATTGGTCCCAGAGTGGAGTACCTGTAGGGAGTGGGGATGAACAGGATGGTACTGTTTCCAAGTCCACACACCCTGGTGAGTGCAGTGAGAAGGCTTCATTTTGGGCATAGACCACGCAGTGCCTCAGAAACACAGCACACAGGAGGCTCAGGGATAAGAGCCTTGGGAGTCAGGACTCCTCCTGTGCCAGGGATGGACAGGCTGTGACAGGCTTTGAAACATGCAGTGGTGCATCTGGATTAAATGCAAATGAAACCTAAGATGAGTAGAACACTTTTTTAATAATAGAACAGCGTATCAGAGCAGCTTAACAAACATCTAAGCAGAAGCCCAAGTGAGTTTCCCAGTGTCGACAAGGGAAGGAAAAACTCCACGAATGTGCTGATGATGATGGAACCTTGGGAGACTCGAAAAGGGGCTCAAACTCCTTTTGCAATAAAAGTTCTACCATTCGATGTTTAGTATTAGGATTAAGTACAGGTAAGAGAGCTGTTTAACAAAGATAAGATTGATGTCTGTTTGCTTTAACTATTAGAATTATAATATAATTATAATGCATTATAATAGGAAAGAAAAGTATGTCTTTTAACTGCTAAGGTTGCAGAACTTAAAATGGCTAATCAAGAGTTTTACGATTGGCCTTTGATATTAGAAGATAATATAAAATTGTAATGCTCTATCACAACATATGCTCTATATAATGAACGATATAAACAACATCAAAGTCGCTTTAGAGCTTTAGAGCAGAAGTACGTGATGTGTGTGTGTATCAATAAGTACCTCACCAGTCGTGTGCACGCTTGCTTGTTAGCTCATGGTCGGACTCGAGCTCTCTTACCTGTTCTAACTTGGTTGATGGACTTTTTTTGTGTTAGTCCCTCATGTCAAAGAGGCCACTCGTGGATGACGCTGTAAATGGCGTTAGTAAATGTATGTGTCTGTCCCATTGTGAGTAATACTGCCTTTTGTCCTATGTATATATTTTATCGAACCTTTAACTATATGAACTGGTTTAAATTCAGTGGTTTAAGATCTGTTTCGTCTTGCTGATCTTCTGCTAATCTTTGCTTTTACGGCTTCCGTCAATCAATAGTATCAGGTCCATCATACTATCGTCTTAAGGGTTAGGAGTTCCTTCCTGCAAGAAGTCATAACAGTACATTATTGTGTTTGGTATAAAGATTGTGAATTCCCCTAATTTATCATTTATAATAAGGTGTAGCATGTGTATAACAGTTCGGGATTCCGCTCGTGTTTCCAGCTGTAACTCTGACAAACTTACGTATCGTTGGCACAGTTTTCTTGTGACAATACCCTCAAAATTGACATTACAGTAGCATAAAAAGACTTTGTGACTGTGGTACAGCCTGGACAACATCCATTTCCATCAACGGCCTGTTTCACTGGGGGTAAGTCATTAAACGGTGCATACCTCTATTAGAGTCAGGTCACTGTGAAACATAATGCTTATATTGCAGCGCTGAGTCAAATACATGGTTAGAACTGTATTTGTTATGCTCAGCGTGCTCATCGCTGATTCTTTTCCCTTATGAATAGGAGGAAGATTGAAATGTCTAGTTTTCAGGATTTCCTGTAGCTATGGAACAATTAGATAAGGATGTAATCACTCCACGTAGTCCAAACATCCTTTAAAAGTTAAAGCATATGCTGTCTGTCACACCACATGTTGCTTTTCTCCCAGGAGCAATACGTTTTGTGTGTTTAAAAGTTATCATTGTGCCAGTCTCGCTCGCACATGCCTTGTTACTATTCATTTCAATCACATAATTATACAATAGGCAGACAAAAGTATGGCAGCACACCTTTGATGAGTAGCTTCAGCATTCTCAGTTAGCAATTTCCAATCAAATATACAGCCAGGGAATATCCACTATAATGAGCTGTGCTTTGTTCTTCTTCCCACATTGAAAAAGTGCTACTGCTTGGATTAATTATTGTAAATTGTCCCCAGGTAGAAATGAATAACTATGCGAAGCCCTGCAATGGACTGCAATGTATAGCTCTTTCAGTTCTTCTCAGGTTCTCAAGTTTAATGACCTGGGTATAATGCTTTGACAGCATTTAGTAGACATACTTCTCCAGAGCAATTATAGCTGGTACGATCAGACAATGTATAATTAAAGCAATTAAGGGTGGAGGGTCTTCTCAGGAATCCAACCATGGCAGCTAGGGAGTGTTGGAATTTTGAAGCATCAATCTTCTGGACAATGATAATAATAATAATAATAATAATAATAATAATAATAATAATAATAATAATAATAGCGCCTTTCACAGAACCCAAGGTCGCTTTACTGGACATCGTTTACATGAACATTTACAATAATATTGCATAGTTTACAAAATATTACACACTACCCGAAGTGGAAGAAGAGGAAAAGTAAAGCGAGTATGATGAGTCTTTTGTACAGTTTTAAATTCAGAAAGAGTTGAGGGAAGAAAGAAAGGAAAAGAGTTTAACAGTCCAGTACCTTAAGAGATGGACCATCACCGCCCAGTAATAGCATACAAAAAGCATCAGTCAGTCATAACATTGAAATCACCCGCCTAATATTGTGTACGTCCCTCTTGTGTAACCAAGGCACTAACCCATCAAAGCATGGACTCAACCAGATCTCTGAAGTTGTCCTATGGTATTTGACACAAGATGTTAGCAGTAGATCCTTTAAATATTTTAGATTGTGAGCTGGATTTGACTTGAGATTTCACAAGACATCAATACTCAAATAGCCTGTGACATTCAAGCAATGATTAATTATTCTTAACAGGCCATGGTGTGCCAAGAAAGCATTCCCTCCACCACTGCACCACCTCCACCAGCCTGAAATGTCAACACAGCACAAAGTTTGGGTCTATGCATTCATGCAGTTGCTGTGTATGTGCGTTCGAAATTCACAAAATTCCATTATAGTTACACTTAATAACCAACAGCATCAGCTATACGGAGTGAAAGTAAGGATGGGTGTGAGAGAATTTCAAAAAAAAAAAAAAAAAAAAAACAATAACAAAGTGTGTTGGAAACGTAAGGACTGATATTAACCTGGAATGGAATTTGGCCTTGATCTTTTTTTAAGGTTAATACCACATGCCTGAGCAGTTTTAAATTTCACAGTGGCACTCCCAAACATATTTCACTTTCCCACCCCCTAGAACCCTTAAAGTATTTTGGGATTCTTAAACAAAGTCTAGCACATCCGACTTCTATTTTATGAGAACTGTACGACGTTTACCACTGACGACGTTACACCTGCACGCCTTCATGATTTTACAGCCAGAGGTCACCTTAGACTGCAAAAAGGTTTTTGATCTCTGCTTTTTTCCTGAGATCTTCTAACCAGTAAATGAAAGTCAGTTTGAGGTTTCCCATGTGATGCAACAACATAGTAATATCCGCTCATCGTGCAAGTTATCGCTTTTTTTTTATCACTCACGTCACGTATGGTGTCACAGACATCCCCCTGATAAACCAATCCAATCAGAATAGGGCCACTGAAGCATTTTTACTACAGGTGGACTTTTGATTTCACTGCATCTTAATAATAATAATAATAATAATATATAATAATAATAATAATATCAAACACCTGGTTAATTCATGAATGTCACGTGCACACATAATTAAAGCACACTTTCTGCTCCAGGTATCTCAAACAAATTCTAATTTCTATTTTTAACTAAGAATATTGTAAATTTCAGCATGGAATATAACCCTATTCAATTAAAGGAACCATAAAATTAATCCCTAGCTTAATATATTCTGAAAAAGTCTGAACCTGACCACACTGGCTGGTAAAAACAGTGAGATTACAAACATGTTGTACTCATTTACTCATTTAAAGGCTTAAAAACCTGCAGCTTGTATACACAGTGCCAAGGCTAGTACATTAGAATGCTGGAATTTTACAAAAAGGTAGAATGACCTCATATTGTAGCTTTTAAAATAAATTGTTTTTCACATTTTTTTAAAAGCAAGAATAGCCTATTTCATATAATTCACATTATTTAACTACAAACATCTACCAGTATGGATATGAGTAGAAGGCATGGGTTAGTGAAGGGTGGGGTGGGATGGAAGTATTGTGGGGGCAAATATTGTTTTGGATTTTTCTTTGCCAAAGAATAAAACAATTGTTCACAAACAAGCTGTTAGTTAGTCATACAGTCGTACAGTTAGTTAGTGTACAAATGTACAAACGGGGTCTGAATGTCCTCCCCGTGTCTGTGTGGGTTTCCTCCGGTTTCCTCTCATAGCCCAAAGACATGCATGTTAGGTTAATTAGTGTCCCTTTAGTGTTTGACTGTGTGTATGTGTGTGTGTGTGCGCGCTCTACGATGTATTGGCACCCCGTCTGGGGTTGTTCCTGCCCTTGTGCCCGGGGTGCGGAGAAGGCTGGCACTGCGACCCCGTGTAGATTAAGCGTATGGATGGATTATAGTATAAATGAATGACTGCAAAACACATCTTTACTTTCAATTTATAAGTTAAGTAAGTCATTAGAACTCTCATTCCTAAGTCACAGCTAATTAACCTACTATGGACTATCACTTGTAAGAGACCGCCTATATCCAGTTTGTCTGTAAACAAACCGCTCACCTCTTCACGTGACAAACAAGAGAATGCATGGCCATTTAAGGCTAGGTGTACCGAAACACGTTATGGCCATAAACAGATCTTGATGCTGCACTAAAATAGATTTTGTGAGGAAAATATTTGAGGACGTCAAATAATAAAAAGACATGATGCAAGAGGAACTGGATAGGAAACAGGGTGCTGTCTGTCTGCAGAGCTAACTAATGAGCCTTAGCAGCCTCAGTCCAACCTGTTATGCAGACGGCAATGTCACAACATTCACAGCAGGGAATTTAGATTTTTAGATGCAAAGACGTGGATAAACACATAGCTGGGTGAACAGGCAAGCAGTTTTCTTTTCTTACTGTAGGTCAGAATATTTTCGATGCACCCCCTAACCTACCAGCACACGTGTAAACTCTATTTTTTGCTTCCAAAACTTTACATCAAAGACTGTAATTTATATAAAACGGCAATGTCTTATTGAACAAAATAAAGGAAACTGACAAAACACCTTTGGAGTGGAATTGATAGTGACTATAGTGTTACTTTTCTATCTGAGAATCTTCTGGCTTATTAATTCGTTTACATTTTGCAGCTACTGTATGCGAAGTGTATGATGTTTTTACTATGATTTAAATATATTTGAAAACGTGTATATGGTAAGTCCTTGCAACTTGTGACAGTTGTAACACTGCTGGCTCTCTTAAAAGCTATCTATGCAAAGGCTATATTCAGCCTCACTCGTTAATCACTTTGGATAAACATTTATTCTGCCAACAGAATAAATGTAAATGAAAATCCAAATTGACAGACAGGAACAGAAAATTCTCAAAGGGCTCTGAAACCTTTTGAGGAAGAAGAAATTCAAAATACTCAAGTGCCCAAGCAACACAAACCGTCCAGTTTTATAAACAGTGACCAAGTAGGAACGTGTGGGGCAACTTAATAAGCTGTTAACAGAGCAGCTCAGGAAATGTGTTAAAGAGCCATTTGTAACTACTGTACAGACAATACCAAATGATTTCAGCGTTTTCTTCTAGGTGCAAGACAATGTGCATCATGTCCACGATTTATATCATTTATAGTTTTCATTAGTACTGTTTAAAATGCTCTTGACTACTAGTGTTTTAACCAACCCTTTGTTTCCTCCTAACAACCCTTATTCTGTTGGTTTCAGCATTTCATTACCAGGTCTTTTCACAGAATTGTTTTTTAATTGATTTCACCTTCACTTGTTAAACCCTTTAGGTCAAGGCGTCTGTTAAAGGAATAAATGTAAATGATAACAAACTATAAGAACACTCTAATGGTCCTAAAATGTCTGTCAGGAGCGATAAAGGCCATTCAATTCAGTAAACAGTGCCCAAGGAGGATCGTGTGGAGCAACTTAACTAGCTGCTGAAAGAGCAGCAAGTTCAAACTTTTGGAGCAGTGCCCAAGAACTAATACTGCATTCCATACAGCTCCTAATGGCCTGACAGGACAAAGACATGATAGAAAAAAAACACCACCAAACAAGTGGATTGGTCCATTTTTAATGGACATTAACTAGTTTTTCTCCGCAATGATCTGTCGATATGACACTACATTTCCCTCTCCTGTTGCTATTCATCAAGGGCCATCTGGAAAAGCAGACCAAGTTGTAACTGCACCACCTGCAATGCTACTGAAGACACTTCTTAAAGTAAACTTCAAATAACCCCTATTACGCATAATGATAAAGATGACATCTGCTGTCACTATGCACCATTTAGCATACTGTTTAGTACTGTTGGATGTGCTTTGGGGCATTTTAGGATAGTCAGATTTATAACAGGTTTATAATATGTAAGCATAAAATCATGGAACATTCATAGACAAACAATGGAACTAGAAAGAGTTGGTTCACATCAGTAACTCTCAAAATGACAGTTTCATAGGCTTCCACTTTCCTCAACGAGTCAAATCATTAACTTTCTGGCCTCTTAAAACAAAGTCCATAAAGTAATAGTTTGCCAACTTTGCACAGAGCCTTAACCTTACTCCCCAAAAATTTACTTTACCAGCAAGATTATACGCCTTACGCCAGTTAAATCATCAGCAGACCAGAACTAACCAGTATAAACCGACTTGTTAGCATAGAAAACCCAACGTATGCTGGTCTTTGTTTTTTTTTTTTTCATCAGACACATTCGAGATTGATTGAAACTTATTTGGTCCTAGCTATGGATGTATTTTAGCTGTCTACAAACGTTCAGTTATGTAGTGCATATATGAAGCACATTTTACACTTCCTAATGTTAAAAAGGAAGCAGACATAAACGCATTTTGACAAGATTCCAATAAATATGCTGTACATTGCTGTGCAAAAGTCTTAGGCCACCATTAGAGTAGATTTACTCTTGTTTTGGTAATGGAATAATGACCATATATAATTATTTCTCATTCTCTTTATTAGAATACAACCAGAAAATGCAGGACTTTTGTAAGTGGTATTAAAATCTTGAAAATAAATCTGAAAAAATAACTGTTATAGGCTACAGTGGCAAGTATTTAGTGTGACCACCTTACACTTGAGCAATATCAGCATCTGGCAACTTCATTAGGATGCCAAATTGACCCTTCTACAGTCTGAAGAGACTTGCTGAGGAATGGTATTTTTTGGAAAGGTAGCAGCCAAGGAACCACTTTTTCAGACGCAGTGAAAAAGCTAAGATATGCTAAATATCATGATTTTGGGTCTGATTGTTAAAAATCTGTTATATGTAGTCTTTGTAAGTTATCTCATTCTTAGAAAATAAAATAAATGCATACAACTGGTACAGGCTTTAATAATGTGTGAACGTTAACATTAGTTAACATCAGTAAATTGAAATGCACAATTGGGCAGAAATTAGGAATAAGTGTCTTAGTGGTTAATTTGTTTAATTATATACTGTAAAATAACTCTTTTTGTCAACATAACAGCACTAAATCTTCATCTATAGCATTTATAAGCATTTCTGTGGGTGGAAATGGGAATGTGTGCCCTTGATGTAACATGTGATAAAAGTGGATTTACCCTTGTACATGGTGCGATATGGTTTGTGCAAACAGGATCTGCAAGAAAACATGAAAAACATGAAAAACCGATGAACTAATCACCAGAATCAGCACCTGAAGTATGTAACACACCACTTAGATAAGCTAGAGGCATCCCACTAACAGATGTTGTCGTGCAATGAGGTAGAGATTAAGTTTGTTGCCAGCAAGGCTGGAAACTGGTTTTGCATTTGTTTGTTTGATGGCTATTCGCAACAAGCGTAAGGTTACATTGATACTAGTCAGACACATTTAGCCTGGATCAATGGAAAACATCCAATTCTAAAGTAGGTTAGTTGGTAGAAACTGGAGTACCTGGAGTAAACCCATGCAGACAAATAAACTCCACACAGTAGAAGGCAGAGAATGAACCGGATGATCTCTGGAACTGTGAGCAGCTATGTTAACTATGGTATTGATTGTCGTGTATATATACGTAAAATGAACGGTGTATAAGACCAGATGGTCCCTGGATTGAATTAGCAATCTGTAAATCACAGTACATGTGCACTACCATGACACCACACAAGGGTGAGGGGCAGCTTAAGAAAAAGCTTATAAGGTAGGGCAAAGGCAACTGCAAAAAAAAATAATCCATTATTTCATTACCTGCTTTCTGTCAAGTAAAACAACTTTAAATAAGCTTTCTCTTTTATTTGCTTTCTGTGGTCTCCAAGTTAAATACAATCTCGTATATATTTTTCTAACTTGTCTATTACTATTTATATCTCTTAATAGCATCTATAGATATCTCCATGACTCATTAACTAATGAGTTAATGCTCTCTAATGCTTTGGGTCTCCTTAACTCCTCTTTAGAAGTCTTTCTAACTCTTAACAGCTCTGCAGAAGTCTCTGTAACTTCCCATTTCTCACATTATTTCAAATTCAAATTCATCCACACATGCCTTTATGGGCATCACCAAATGCACCAGAGATCCACGCATCAAGATTCAAGTAAGATCAGCAAGGGTGCTGATCATCTCTAAGCTCTATTTTCAGCTCTCAGACTTCTGTTTTCTAGTTTTAGGCTTATATTTTCTTTCAAAACACACACATAGAGGCAAACATCTTCTGATTACAGGCTGTGCCTTTATGTGCACTAAGGCCATGGTATTGAGCTATAATTTGGTTCAATGTGTACAGCTGCAACCAATCCTAGGCTAATTACTGTTGCAGTGTGATACAGGGCATTCATCAAAATCAACCTTGAAGTACTTAAATAAAAGTTAAAGATTTTCAAATGGAATAATGAAACGTTCATTCATTATTAATCTGTTGTCATACTCGCATTCATACTCAATTCAGTTCAGGGTCACGTGGACCCAGGGCACAAACCAACCATGGACAGGGTGACAAACAAATATACGACACTGGGTCACTTTCGATAGACCAATTGATCTGAAACATGTTTTTGGAATGTGGGAGGAAACCTGGAGAAAAGCGACTCAGACACAGAGGGAACATGTGTTATAAGTATAAAGCTCGATGTATTGTACAGCTATTGGTGATAGAGCACTCGGTTTTGAATCCTATTGAATGTTTGTTCATGCTTTCAAAAGTTTTTAGAAAGTGTGTGCTTTTAAAATCCACATCACTACATTTTCCAACGGGAATGCCTTAGCTCCTTGCTTGCACGTCTGACCTTTAAGGGGCCAGGTTTTGCAGTTCCGCAAAAGTGGAAATGTGATCCGAGCACAGAGAAACCTTACACCTCTCAGACGGGGTCAGCTGCCGTCCTTGTTATGTGTGCCAAGAGCCCCGACTTCTTACAAGGGCAGAGGAATGAAGTACACAGAACCCAGCTAATTGCTGACAAGGAAGGCTAGCTAATTGGAAATGCAGGGGTAAATTGGCTGAGAGGTAGTCGTGCATGAATAAGTAGCGTCAGGTAGCATTCAGCCAAGCGTAGCCTTTGTCAGCTTTAGTGTTATATGCTGATAAGTCCCTGTTTAGCTTTCTCTTCGAGTAACTGGAGTAGTTGATGGGGTGACCTGTTCGGATCATGGTCTAGTGGGATGGTGAGTGGAACATTGCAGGCCTCTCAGGTGACGCACTCTGCAGTGTATCTGAAAAGGAGAACAGGCCTCACTATTCATGGGAATAAATGATCTAGTTAAGCTCTATGCTCCTGTTGTAAGGATTGCTTACCGGATTGTGGAGCTGTAGCAGGAAGGCTGTTCTGCAATTCAAGAACTGTCAGAATAGGGCGTTTTATATACACAATATATAATAGTGTGTTCAAATCTTGGCCTTTTCTTGTGTAATCTACAGGTATTTAAACGTTGTTAATTCCAGATGCACCCTGTCCATTAGACATGTTTCAGTGCAGCAAATATTTACATTTTTTGTCTTTCTCATGAAGTACATGAGCTTGTTTGGAGCAGGCTTGTTTAGATGTTCATGGCTTAATCTACACTAACAATCAAACTGATGTTTGACATAAACTTCCTATTTGAGTGGGTAAAAATAAGGAAAAACTATGTATGAGCTGAGCTATGAGTCCAATTATTTCTGCATTAATTACCCAAGAAAGTTGAAATCTGATGTTGAAATTCATGCAAGTAAAATAAAAAGTGACACCCAAATGGTGTGCAACAGGATCTCAATTGGTTTAGGATAAGTGTTGCTCCATTTGTGGCTTTATCTAGAGTTACCATGCATGTGCTGTATGTAACCAAGAAAACCAACTTTTGTCCACTTTTCTAGCCCACCTACTAACAATTGTGAGAATCAGTAAGTAAACAATGCCAACATCTAACTCTCCATAAAAATACTTGATAAAGTTGAATAATTTAGAGCAAGTAGATCTGTGACTCCCAGCCCAAAAATCTTCAGGATCCTAGGTGCTATGTTGTGGACTCTCTTGTTGTGAATTCTTGTCCATGTTGTTTCGGTCAGGGGAGATAAAACCTCGGTTCTGAAGTCACTATACAATTTATGTTTGGATATGACTGTTTGTTTTGAATCATTAATTATGTTCCTAATGGAATATCCACTCACTTCTTCACAAATGCATTCAGATTTACCAGTGTCGTACAGGCAATTTTTAAAAGAGCGTTTTTCTATTTAATATGGATGTTTAGGCACCGATTCTAGTTAATTAACCCTTCATAATCAGCCACAATTCTGCAATTATGGTCTGATCATTATGCAGGTCATACAGTAGCTCAACACATTCAATTTGATTGAATAAAAATGGACCAAATCCCAGGCATTCTCATATAATGATGTGTTTCTACAATGACTACTGGTCATTTTTTCTTTAGATATTTCAAGCTGTCCATACTCTTGAGGCAAAAAAATGCCCAGAACATCATTTACTTTACTTCACAAACGTGTACTGCTCTCTGCAATTTGTCTTATTGTAGGTTAATACATACTAGAACATGTTTCATAATAGTCACTTTAATAATCAATAACAATTAACAACCCAGAAACAACCCAGATCGTTTAATCTAATGAGTGATTGTGCATTATCTCTGACTCATACATGTGGTTTGTGATTTTATTAGACGATCAAGCATTGACTCATTGTTGTAAACCAGTGTGAACCAGTGATTCTCTTTTTGTAGATAACAATGCTTTCGGGCTTCAAATCAATTTAAAGATTTTATTTCACATTTTTTGCACTGTATATGCAATCTCTGCAGATATTGCTGCAAAGCAAAAGAATCAAAGTCACCTGACCCTGAATGACCTTGAATGGCAGATGGAAAGGGCGACTCTTTCGTGTGAGCAGTCTTATCTGGGGCTTTGCTTTTATGATTAAGCACACACAAGACTTTGCTAAAGTTTCCTACCTAAAGTTGAAGCAACATTACCAAGCATGCTCGTTTCTGGCAACCAGCAGAGCAGTGGTCAGGCTGGCAAAGAAGCGGAAACTGTGGTTAATATTAGTGTTGTAATAATGTCATTGTGTGACACAAGATCATTGTGTTTAGAAAATGTGATTGTTTCAGCGATAACATGGACAATGTTGTAAAACTCTCCGAAACTTTGCTGAAATGCGGTAGCACCAAACACAGGAATTTACTCATTGTTTGTGGAGCCAACAGTAAAGTAAATCTTCACGCTGCATATTTATACCGCATTGCTCAAGAACTCCAGTAGTTGCAGGTACACTACCCATTGTTTACTCTCCCTGATACATATGAAGAAATAAACCCAGGCGCCTGCATTTTCGTTGTACTGTAACCATCTGTACGGCCTTCGTGGTGACCTCTACCAGTGAATTGTGCGCTTTGTATTCCTAAAGTGACGTACCTTGTTTATCTGGAAGTCCACAATGTTAGATTTCAGGCTGCAGTTCATGCCTCATTTGTATAGATACTGTCAGTGAGCAGGAAATGCACATATCTGTCTGCACGAACGTGTTTGCTTGCTCACTGTGTCCTGCTTTATAATGAAGGCACAGCTAGACTGCGTTATTGACTTCATTGCACTAGATCCATATTAATTGACTGGGCCTTTGTGCGCACGGGGCGGGGGGAGGATAGAAATCCTTTTTTTTTTTTAACCATATGGGGATATTTTGCTTTTCTTTCTTTCTTTCTTTTTTTTTTGTTTATTACCAAAAACGTTTTTGTATTTCTTTGAAAAACCACAAGCTCCAGATAATTTGCTTGTGCTGATTGAGGTTAGGGTTAGGTGTAGGTGTAGCTGTTGTTAGTTATTAGTAAGTTCCAGTAATTATTACGTCAATAATAAGTCCACAAGCTTGTGTTAATCAGAATCGAAGAATTCAAATTAACCTGCTCTTATGTAAAAGTATGTAGTAATGTTTCCCCTTCCCCCCAGCATGCGTCAGTGGCTCGTTATTACTCTCACCAGTTAGATCAGTGTGTGCATCAAGTTGGTTTGTCATCTCAGCTGCTCTACATCTGCATAGGGTCTCCTAGTTTGTTTCTGGCTGTTACTGTACTCCATTGGTGACTGTCTGACATATCGTCACAACTGTGTGAAAGTAGAAGACATCGTTAAGTGCCTCCACTATGCACTCAGCTGCTTTTTTCCTCTCCAGCACCTGTCATAACACCAAGAAAACGGCCTGTGCCTTTGTGGGTGCCTTTGTGAATATGGTGCAGCTTGATGGAGTTTTGGTGGGTGGAGAAAATCGAACTGAACCTGTGTGTTTCTTCTGAAATTACCACTACACTGCCACTATCTTTATCTGCAAACAGTGATGTACACTCGTTGACAAAAAGAAACAACTCACCATGAAGGAGTTGTTGAAATTTAATGAAAATGTATAGGTATGAATGTAATTATATGGTAGTGATTACGATACCACAGTGAAAGGATATATTTATTGGTGAAAACCGTACAACTGGAGGCTCCAGTTACCCTGTTAGGCCACATCTAGCCTTCATACAAGATCAGATATGGTTGGTCATTGGAGAGAAAAAGGTTGTTTGTAGTATCCTGATATAAGCTCTAGATGTAGAATGTCTCCTAGCTGGTCCCAGCTGCCACTTGTGTCTTCAGCCCTTTCCACAGGTTTTCAGTGGCTTTTTTGGTTAATTTCATGGTCATTGTGTAGACATTTTTGATGATTGTCCTGCTGGAAGAAGAAACTCCTTTTAACAGCAAAACCACCTTGAGTGCTTGCTGGTAAATATTAAATGTTTACGTTCTGTGATTAGACTTTATGTATTCTTCTGACATGCCTATAATATACAGTAGTTTCTTGGAATGAATATGGCGTTGAATTTGAAGTTTAACAATCTGCTACAAATCTGCAACCATTATCTTGGGAGATATCTGTAGCTTTCGAACCACTCTTAGTGTGCTTGGGGTAAAATCCATTTGTGTTTGCTTCCAGGAAAGTTTATTGCAGGTTTGTTTTCTTTAAGACCTTTTTTATTATTGTTCCTTAGAAATCTGTACTCTATAATCTTCATTGTCTTGTTTTTTTGGTGACCCGTGTCACCTCATATTTATACTCCACCACATCAGATAGCAAAGATCGAAATGAAAGCAAAGGTTTAAGCCATACTTGCCAACAGTCCCGATCATTCAGTAGATCACTTTATTGCTTTTATTTTAGGCATGTAGTGTAAGCAAAGCAACAGACATCAGTCAATGAGTCAAAGGGAAGAACGCATAATGACACAACACAAAATACCTGACTTCATATTGCTATAATAAATAGTGTGCTAAATTAATACACCTCCATTGATAGTGTCACTAATGAGGTCATACTGTGTAGTAACTATGCAGATCTTGTGGCTTAGAAATAGGATCCAGCTGCTAGAAACAGCAGTTCCTGTGAGTTTGGTTTCAAACCAGGGGCTGATTCTAGGATCACAGCTGTAGGGGTGCTGAATACATAATGAGACCAGCAACCCCAATGGCCTAGACACACAGATGATTTGAACCCCTTTATTGGGTCTTCAGTGTGATCATCAAATGATCATGATGTGATAGACTGGCTACCTCTGTCTGAACCCAGTGAATTCCCCTACAACCTCGGCAAAGGATAAGTGGAGATAAAATTCAGATTCTGATCCAGATTCAGAAAACTTTATTCCTATAAAATAGGATACTTTACTTTCCTAAGCATCTTAATTCAAACTCTCTTCTCAGTGTGCGTATGCATGTACCTAGTGATCTCCTGGACAGGCTCTAGACAAGCATGGGAACATGGGGGTAAAAAGTGGATGTTTTGCTTTCATTTGTTCATTCACTTATTCATTCAAGGAATGGACCCAGAGTGATCCATCTGGGATTTAATCCAGGAACTTCACCCCGTGAGGCGACAGTGCTATCCGCCAAGCCAATCTGCCACTCAATGTCTTTGAGGTTTGGTATTTGGCCTTGTGTTATGTGTTATTGTGTTATGCCACTCTGCCACTCTGTTTTGTGCTGGAACTTAACAGGCGAGATATTTTGTGTTATGAATATTACAGAAAAAAATCTAATTCGGTTCTCATATTTCATGACTCTTTGATGACTGCCTCCTTAAAGGTTCACCAACTTTGCCCAGTGGTGGTGCATGATGGGGGCAACCCGCAAAGAAGAGCTGGCTGACAAAGCAATACAGATCTTGTTTGGTAGAGTACCAATATGTGGTGACACAGAAGTCAAATGATGAAGATCAGAGAGTACAAAATTAACAAAGAAGAGTCTGGTACAGGACAGTGGCCAGGAAGGACCGAGAGACCAGGAGGATCTGGAGCTGGGGAGACACAGTTTCTTAAGAACTATGGGCTGTGTGTATGTTTTGCCTTACTGGAGGTCTCCCCGAGTTACAGGGCCTGTTTTGGATGGGGGCTGGACAACAGCAGTGTCCGCTCCAGGTTTACTTACAAATTAAAAATATGAATGACCCAAATGCAGGATTTTCCAGCAGAACATTACCAGAAGCATCACACACCCTGCACTGGCTTGTCTGCTTTCTCAGATAAAAATGGGCCTGGCTTTGCCCCTCTATGTGATGGAAAATGAGACCAGACCAGACTACCTTCTTCCAATGCCCCAAGATTCAGGTCTGGACAGTTTTGGACAGTGGTCCCATGGTGAGCACTCTGACTGGTCTGTGACTAGGCAGGTGCTGCACTATGTAATGTCACACATTGCTCTCATAACCAGCATGAAACATTTCTGTGACTTGTACCAAATATATCAGATCAGAAGGGAAATGACTTGTTACTATCATGCAAGAAATTCTTGGATGTCCCTCCTTGGACTGCAGTCATTTGGTACTCATCAGTAGTGGCTGGCCAGCCCTTTACTCCTCAACATTTGTCTCTCATCCAACACGTCCACTACAAGAACCAACTGGTTTAACTTCTTGTCTACTTTGTCCCAAAGCTTAACGTTAGGATTGTTATCATGATTTAGAAACGTTTATATTGACTTAAATATGAGATAAAGAGGACAAAGACTTGACCTGAACTTTGAAACAAATTCCGGGAGCCTTAAAGGTAAGGGGTGCAATGAACAGAGATATGCAACTGTTGGACAAGTGTTTTCAATTTCAACAGTTTGCGTTATAATATGTTGCTATATAATATATAAAGGCAGCAGCACCCAACATTTTTATGATACATGGACAGAATGTACATGTTTGCTTAGGTTTGTTTGCTTAAGCTGGTTTGCTTAGTGTGCACCAAGAGCTTATCAGTGACAAATGGTATAACTTGCAGAGGCATTTCAAGGTGACCCACCCACACTTAAATACCAAGTTCTGAAACCGGTGCACCACCATGTTGAGCTGAAACTGAGAAAGACAGATCTATATCAGCACTCAACATGTCAAATGGAAATGGAATTAGAGCAAGTTGATGAGGGTATGCTTGCTTTAGTCAAGACTATACTATGACGAGGACATGTAGAACAGTATTGAATTCCCTTTAGAAGAAAATCCCTTTATCATACCAGTATGGTATATAACTAGCATACAAAACCCAAATTGGTTTTCCAATGTTTTAAACTCAGCATGTAGCGCATGTAGTGAAGTGTCAGAGCAGAGAAGTCATTAAGCTGGATTATGGCCTCACTTCTTCACACTGCTAAAGATGATTTAGTTCAGTTTCATACTATGTGAACTGTTTAAATGTTCATGCAGATTCCTCAGTGTGTAAATCACTAAATTAGTAAAAACAAAATTCCCAGTGTGGGGCAAACATAAAAAATGAAAAAGTCTTATTTCATAATATAAAAATGACATTCAAGCTAAATATCATACCAACATGTAGTAACGTAGAGAAGTTAGTGTCTGCAAATTTCATGGCAGTGTCGTGTCTCAGTCTGGCCTTCTGGTGAACTCTGGGACAGTCATGAAGTTCGTAGACAGAATGAAAGTTTGGCCTTCTTGTCTTTTGATTTTTTTCACTAAACAAGAACAATCAGTGTTGGCAACAGCACTGACTTCCAGCTCCTATCCTTCCAACTCTATATCCTTCTTGCGATTAATTCTGACTACTACCAATAGGAGATCAAACTACAGCATCCAATCGCTTTATGACCACTCATGAGTGTTTATGACTCTCCTTGTCAGTTTCATCAGTTTCACTTCCCATGTAGAAGCACTTGGTAGTTCTACAGTTACAGACTGTTAATGTCCTTTACTCTGTTCTCTGATGGTCAAGACCCCCCACAGGACCAGCAGAAACCAGGCACTATTTTGTTGATGGATCATTCTCAGCACTGCAGTAACGCTGATGTGGTGGTGGTGTGTTAGTGTGGGTTGTACTGTTAAGAGTGTAACAGGATAAATAGACACACGCAGGTGGTCATAATAAAGTGATTAAACAGTGTACATATCAGTTGTATAATATCAGTTGTGTGACCAAGCCTACTAATATGGATCATGCAACAGATAAAAATGACAGGCTAAAATTTATAGGCCATATTAAGGATCACTGAAAGTCCACTCCCAGTTTGCTCCACTGCACTCAGTCAGTAGAAGCAGACACTCTACATATTTATGGCAAACATAAAAAACAAGCAAGTGCTTTTGGCAAATTGATACAAAACCAAAAAAGCAAATAAATATTTTGTATGAATTTACCCAAACATACTGTTTACATGTTTTGTATACATTCCATAAATGTGGTCAGCATGTGGTATTACTGATTATGTGGTTTTCAATTATCCTTATTATGGTCTGTCAGTACTTGTCTGTCAACACAGGCTGTTTTTTTATCAGGTACACTTACAATGTATAATTGTAGTTTGTGGGTATATTTAAGATGCCATGCAAAATCTGTCAGTTACCCTTTTCCCTGACCATCATGGTTTAAATATTATTTGGCTTACAGACTAAGGAGAAAGACAGCCGTCTTTAAACTGTAAATAAAAACGGAAAACTGTTCTGTGGTCAGACGAATCAAAATTTGAAGTTCTTTCAGGGGCGCGGTGTCATTCGTACTGAAGAGGAGAAGGACGACCCAAGTTGTTATCAGAAGCCTGCATCTCTGATGGATTGCATTAGTGTGCGTGGCATGGGCAGCCTACACGTCTGGAAGGACACCATCAATGCTGAAAGATATATCCAGGTTCTAGAGAAACAGACGACGTCTCTTTCAAGGAAGCCATTTTCCAACATGACAATGCCAAACCACACACTGCATCAATTATAGCGTCATGGCTGCGTAGAAGAAGGGTCTGGGTACTGAACTGGCCAGCCTGCAGTCCAGATCTTTCACCCATAGAAAACATTTGGTCTATCATAAAACGGAAGATACGACAAAAAAGACCTAAGACAGTTGAGCAACTGGAATCCTACATTAGACAAGAATGGGTTAACGTTCCTCTCTCTCAGCTTGAGTAACTTGTCTCCTCAGTCCCCAGACACTTACAGACTAATGTTTCTCTTTAAATGATACATCTTGTCAGTTTAAACATTTGATATGTCATCTTTGTTCTATTTTGAATAAAATATGGAATTTTGAAACTTCCACATCATTGCGTTCCGTTTTTATTTACAGTTTGTACTTTGTCCCAAACTTTTTTGAAATTGGGTTTGTAGCATGACTGGTGTGTTTGCATTGTAGTCTCATGCTTTTTTAAAATCTGGTAAGTTAAAATAGTGTCACGTTCCTAGCTTTCAATGCCGCCAAAGATAAAGCAGATCAGGAGCACACATAGCCATTTCAGATGGCTTGTTACTTACCTGAACAGTACAAAATGTGTCTGTAGCATTCTGGAGTTCTGAATGATTGTCATTTCTTCACACTAACACAACCTCAGATAAACAAATCAACATTATTTTAAAAAGCAAAGTTCACTTGTGTGGTAATAAAACTGATAAATAACTGTAAGGTCAAGGCAGGTGTATCTAATCCCGCTGCCCTGAGCAAAGTCCGTTTGGCATATGATGGCAGAAAATCCTCTCAGTGACTTTATGTTCCAGGTAGGTCTACATATTTGTTATGTTTAGTCATGAGGAGCATGCCACGGACCCAGCCAGGACCTCAAACATAAGATCTCAAACATAGTGTGATTTTATCAGTATTGTTTGGGGTGGAGGTAGTGGCTTTCAAGAAATTGTAGTTTTGTCTGAAAATGTGTTTTGTATGCAGTTGTTTTTATTTTGTCTGCGAATTTGAGACATGTGGGGTCATGGAGGGGAGATGCAGCACTCAGTAGCAAACGATCTGAGTCACTCATTGTGTGTGTGTGTGTGTGTGTGTGTGTGACTGTGCAAAATATAGGGGAAATGTAGGTAATGTGTTTTAATATCTGACCTTCCCCTATATTTGTTGTTTATGTGTTATGTGTGTTACATAAACGGAACTGAGAAAGGTCCAACAATGCATGTGTTCTAGCTACAATTCCCATTTATTTCCAAAATAAAGCCAAAAATCATTTTTTGAGCCAGAAGGCTAAAGCACACCATAAAAAAAACACACATCACAAGTATCACATTTGATTTCACCTAATAAGTCTCTTTATTTGCAGGTTTTAAATGCATATACAAGTGTGGTGTATTGAATTGAGTTCCAGTAGGTTGGCAGCTGTCTTCTTTGTAAGTTCACTAAAAACATATAGTTTTATACATTTCTAATACATGTAAGCGAAATCTTTAGTGATGGCAAATAGATTGTAATCCCTAAATGGTAGTGCTTATCAATGATATATGTATTTAAAATTGTTTCTATTCCACCAATTCCCACAAGCAGTGCCCTGGTCCCTTTATATTACATAAACAAGGAAAGCTTATACCTAGATCACCTTCTATTTGTAGGCGTTTCTGTAAGATTGCCAACTTCTCTGGTTTGTAGTTCTATACCAAGCGTTACAGATGTATATTGAAAAGGTGATGTTGTATAAAATGCATATTCTCCAGCATTCACATCGCAGTTCATTCTAAGCTCTGGAAACACGTACTTCAAGACACTGAGTCACTTGCATAAAAATGACTTCAGATCTCCTGTGCAATATTGTATGTGTGTTTGTGTTACTCAGTAACATGCTGGCATGAAAGGGTGAGAAAGGGATTTTTAGATTCACTCTCTCCTAGTCACATGCTTTTTTTTTAAGCTGCTGCTGAGATTATAGCCTTCCTTTGATTAACAGCACTGTGACAGATGGCCTGGTGTTTAGCTCGTGTCATGTCTGCTCGTCAATAGAATTGAGGCCATACAGTTCTGCTGGTTTGCTTGGGTTTTGGTTTTGGTCAGTGATTTGTGGGAATCGTCATCAGGATGGGGCGTCATCAAGATAGAGCCGTATTCAAAATCAGTGTCAACCTGCCTATGTAAAAGCCCTGAGAAGCTGCGCCATGCTTTTAATTCGAAGCACCCCAAAAGAAACACAACAGGGGAAAATGGCAGAGAATTTACAAGCAGCTCATTGGAAAGAGGAGCGGACCTTGCGGCCTTTCTGAGGCTGAGGAGGACGGTAGTTATTCACCATACAGCATTTGGGTTCCCCGTCAGCTGAGAAAAGGAGGCTACGGAATGCATCCATCTATATTCAAAACAGAGGGAATTAGAAACAAAGAGAATTAGACAGTGCAAATGTTTATGTTCCTGCAACTTGAGACTTACAGCTTACAACTTACCGCTAAGTCTTTGGCACAGTATTTACAGTGTTGTGCAAAAGTCTTAGGCCACTGTTAGATTTTTGTTTTAGCAATGGTATAAATATACAATATGTTGTCGACGACTGGACCCAGAAATTTCAAACTTGGATCTGTCACTTCATAATACTCATTTCCACTGATCTTCGTTCCAACTTTTGTGAGCTTTGGAATATCTTAGTCTTTTCACCCTGTTCCCCTTCCAAAAAAGTAGTTTCTTGGTTGCTTCCAAAAAACATTCCTAATCAAGCTCATTCAGACTTTCAGAAAGATCAACTTGGTATCCTGATGAAGCTGCAAGTGTAAGGGGAGTAAGTACTTGCTACCATAGCTGTTTTTTTTTTTCAGATCTTTGGTTTTCAATACTGCAGACACATTTCCTGTGTTTCTGGTTGTATTCTGATGAAGATGCAGGAATAATTACATATGGTCATTATACAGTTGCTAAAACACTACTGGTATAGCGTAGTCTTTAATCTCGTATGCTGATTGGGATCAGATATCCAGTCCATTCATTTTCTTGCACTGTAACATTTAACGCAACTCTTTAAATACAAGGGGTGTTAAAAATTAATGAGGTAACAACTAAAAGGTAAATGAGGTGAGACCAACAGAGTTTATATAGCATTACTTGTGTGGCCCTTTACATTTCTGAGGAGGGTGTTAACTTTCACATGGGTGCAACAGACCATGATGTTTGAAAGACCTGCACATGATGAGAAAAGGAATGAAGGAACCCTCATCGTCCATGTTTGTTAAAAGATGGCTCACTGAGCATGATAACATGACATTAAATGTATCCAGGAACTAAAAACTGTACAGAAATACACAGAACCTTCACGATATGTTCTGATATACTCATTTATTTAACAACAACATTGACAGCCACATGCTGGTTTTCTACGTTTTCACTATATATTATATATTATATATATTTATATGGTTAAAATCCTACTTCACTGTTAAGCTATGAGCACTAATATGCTCAGTCCCTCCTTGTCTCACTTACTTTGCAACCGATTTTTGGAACAAGAAACTTATGTGATAGCGCAATGTATTTTGGGTTGTACTTATAAAGAGGAGATATTTCAGAAACTGAAAAGCATATTTAACTCTGGTTTTATATGCAGTTCCTGTTTCTCTGCACATTTATCCACTTCTTTCTCTAGTTCTATGCTGCTTTGCATAGATTCAGTACTTCTTTCTCTGCTTGTTTCTCTTCCTGCAGTGTATCAGCTTCCTGGCAAAAAACGAAACTAATCTTCAAGTACAAACTAATTTGCTCCAGTGTTAAAGCCCGCTAGTCAATGTAATGTCGCTCAAACATTGCTCAGCATTCAGTCTGCTCACTCTAATGCTGCATATGTTTACTAAAACGATGTGCTTAATAAGGTTTTCTGCACCAGATGTTGCCAGTACAACTGCTATAGAACAACAATTGGCTGTATTTGGCAAATACACTGACCTTCTTAATAAAGCTCTTAACTTGGAGCATGTGAACAGACGCTATGTGGCACAAACCTGCGTTAAATCGTTGAGTTAAAGTTAATTAAAGGTAATGTTATAAATCAACATTACATCTGATTGCTTCAGAAGATGATCTAGGTACCAACTTCAGGCACATGGATCAAGCTCAGTGCTCTTATTATCGCCAGGGATCAATAAAGCTCTATCTTATTCCTTAAAGTATCATTGTGTTTACATGTGCAATAATAACCAGATCAATATCAGACTTTAGCAGTTATCTGATTATTCCAAGCGCTCATTAAACCACAGACACTGATGCTATGAGTGTTATCAGATTGCAAGAAATCAGATAAAGCAGCGTGGATCACAATTCAGTACAGAGTTCCGCCTCGGAGCGCCAACATGTTAGCAACACTTCTGTTGGATAAGTCAGGTCTATAAAAGTTCTTTGGGACTTTTTGCAATGGAGCAGCTTTACAATATCATATAAGCCCAATCCCAGTAGCAAGGAAAAACTCCCTAAACATTGTAAGGAAGAAACCTTGGGAGGCCCAGAACTTCAAAATGGGCCCTTCCCCCTGACTGGCTTAGATGTTAAGCTAGCTACTGAATTAATTTAGTAATAAATCAGATAAATAAATAATAAAATACTCACTGTGAAAACTATGCCCATATATGTTACCAGCCATTTCAGCATTACGCGTTGAGCATAATAAAACCTGTAGTTTATACCACTACAGTATTTCTGGTAGCACCTTTGGCGCCCCCCTCAAGAATTATTCTTAAGAAATGTTCACCCCCAAAACAAATCGAATTTGGGTTAAGCTCCAGAACCCTATAGCAGTATGTTAATCAAATGAGACGGACCTGTGCAGAGCTGACGCTGATTGTCTTGTTGCAGACGATCCATGTCACACTCTCGTGTAGAGGGGGAGTGGTCAGGGAGCCATCGTACGTCCAGTAGCCCAGAGAGCCAGGAAGCAGCGAGGCGGGGTCGAAGTTTGCAAATGTAGTCTGCGTGCCCTGTCAGATGAGCCGTAAATACACGCTCAATTTACGTATTTAGCCTGTCATCCTGAATCTCGTCAGTTTATGATGAACCTACAAGATGAAGAGAACTTACCTTTGCCTTAATTTCGTTTAGTCCATCAATAACTTTCTGGAGATTTGAGTTCTCGTTACCAATCTGATGGAAAAAACAGAGACACAATGACGACTCCTATGTTTAGGGCCCATAAGTCATTTTATTACATTTGTTTATGAAAGGCTCGTGCAGTTGTTTTATATAAGAGCAAAGCAAAGGAATGCTTTTAAAGCGAGCTAACCTCCAGGAAGACTCCAACCACAGCAAGGCCGTCGGACTTGCTGGCTGCTTCTCCAAAGTTTGGATATGCAGTATTCCAGTGTACCAGGTGAAGCTAGAGAATAGGATCACAGCCCATTATATTCCCTTAATATAGTTCAAGCTCTGCCTTATTACCAACGGATGGATTCTAGCTACTGTAGAATGCTACTGTATACTGTGTGCAAACTAACTGAATCTGGAACTGGCTATCAATCTGGAACTGTGTACAAATATAATAGAGACACCACATACCTCAGCAGGGTACATCTTGCCATCGACGGTGTGCTCTGAGCCCTTGCCGTCGCTGGATCCCCAGTGAAAGTGGAACTGTTTTAGCCTATAGACGCCAGTTATGGGTCCCCCAGTAAGAGCTGATGATGCAAACCAAGCACAGAGTACCAGTAAAATGATGCAACACTTTTTTTTTTAAGTATTGAGGCGCCTACACAATAGTTTTAATTCTTTTAAATTCTATTTCATTCTAAATCCATAGGCATCAATATAGAGTTGGTTGACCTATTGGAGCAGGATAATGGAATATACTATTCTGGGAAGGCTTTCTACAAGATTGATACAAGAATTGTTTCCCATTTATCCAGAAGAGCATTTGTAAGGTCAGACTTATATGTTGGATGAGAGGGCCTGGCTTGTGATTTCCACTCTAGTTTATCCAAAAGTGTTAGCTGAGTTTTACCTCATCCAGAAATGCTTTTCTGGACCCTGCTCTGTGCACTGGGGACAGAAAAGGGGCTTCCCCAAACTGTTTCTACAAAGCTAGCAGCATACAATTGTTCAAAGCTGTAAGCACAAGGATTGCAATTTACCTTCACTGGAACTAACCCCTGAGAAACTGTCCCATAGCACTGTCCCTCCTCCACTAAACTTTACAGTTGGCACATTGCAGTCAGGCAGGTCATTTTAGACTGCAAGGTAAAGAGGCGGACTAAATGCTTTGTCATGTTTCTTTGTCTACTCTTCAGTTTCCTCTGATCTAGAATTCAGTGCCATTGTACTTTGAGTGACATGAAGTGGCCCACCTAAAGTTCATGGGCTGATGTTATTTTCGTTTTACGTGGTCTGGCAGTGCTTGGCTGGGTTGCTGTGATTCCTTTTCAATAATACTACTCACAGTTAATTGTGGAATTAAGGAGAGAAGAAATTTCACACACTGACATGCACAGTACCTCAAATTCAGTGAGCTAATTTAAAATATAAATGTTTGTAAAGGCAGACTCCATGGCTAGGTGCCTGCTATGAAAATGGGACTAAATAATGTACCTGAATTAAATGATGAAATGATGAAGTAACCCTTTCTCTATATGTGTAGGTGCGAAAACGTATCACTTCTTATGATCACTATTCGCTGCTCACCAAATCAATAGTTTGTTTAGCCAGACAACACACTGCTCTAATTCTGTATACATTCGTTAATTATTTATACCCGCTTAATAAAATTCAGAGTCAAGGGGGAAGACGAGAACCAGGGTGCAAATCCATCGGTAGGAAATATTCACACACACTGACTCACACAGGAACACGTTAGAGATCCTAATTGGCCATTTCTTTTAGGGTACCCGAGAGTGCTCGGAGGAATACCACACAGACGGTGATAATGTGCCAACTCTGTACGCAGCCAGGAATCAAAGCAGGGAACTGCCTTTTTTCATCTCCGTCATATCTCACGTATCCGCCCGCTGTTGTCCACTTCGGACACATGTCCATGAGTTTGTTTCCTCACATCTGAACTACTGTAACTCCCTCCGGTATGGGCTAACCTCTAGGTGCCTTTAAACAGTCCAAAATTCAGCTGCTAGGATTCTAAAGGCCACCAAACGATGTGAGCACATCACCCCTGTTTTAGAACGGCTTCACTGGCTCCCGATTATTCGCTACGAGGTCATTCTTCTGACCTTTAAGGTTCTTCACGGCTTGGGTCCTGTTTACCTTTCTGGCCTCCTAAGTTGGTATTATCCAGCCAGGAGTCTCAGATCAGCCGATGCTAGACTTTTGGTCGTCCCTAGGTCTAGATTGAGCACCATGGGTGTTGCTGCCCCTTTACTCTAGAACTCTTCCTCTTTCCCTGTGCTCTACTACGTCTCTTTCTGACTTCAAAACCTCTCTGAAAAGAGGTCTTTCTTCTACCTCTTCATCTTTACCTGTGTAAAGCGACCTTGGGCGCTATATAAGTATATAATTATTATAATTATTATTAAAACTTTCAGGCTGTGCGGTGACAGCACAAACCACTGGTTCTGTTTACAGCGTAACCTTTATCAGACTCAGTATTACATAAGGAAGTTGTATCGACTAGAATGGGGTTAATCCTTAATCTTACAACTGCCATCCTGTGTGTCTGTGTGTATTTGTGTGTGTGACTGAGGTGGGGTGTAAGTTTGTGTGTGTTTGCAACACAACGACCCAATCCAAGGCGCAATCAAAATTCTGTTGCTTTATCTAACTCCTTTGTAGCAGTCACAATTATTTCTACTTACACCTCCTCTCACAGTCCTACTTATTCCTTCCATGACAAACTGACACACATTCACATGCACTGGGGCGTTTAATGTTTAACCATGAGTCAAAGGTTCACTGGGATCTTTTTGGTGTGGCTTTGTGACTCGGACTTCCCCGTTAAGTCACTTCAACGAAGGGATTTTAGAGTGGGGTTATGACAGAGCCGTCCACTGCACCATCATGTGACGCTGCTTCACATATACACGCATACGTCACATAAGTATGTAGACAATGTATGCTTGCATATGTGCCTACCTATTAAGGTAGTGTCCTTATTATGCTCGTTAACCCACTTAACCTATAAACTACCTTGCCAGATATTTTAGCTGTTGCATTACAAATGCAGCATAAAGTTTTATTAAACACAACCTGAACAGACTAAATGGAGCGTAACGTCTGGCTGGCACTGCGCTACTTGTAACTGAAGATGATGAGCTGCAGGTGTTATCGTTCTGGCGAATTACTTTCGCGGGATCAGCGCTCCACAGAGTGCGAACTGTGCATGGATTATGGGATGATAGGGAATTAGTTTCTATTTGGTAGGTGAAGAATCGAATCGTGCATGGATTGAGAATCGAATTGTTAAAGGGTGGAGAACGCAGCACGCCAGTGAAACAAGGAGAAACAAGCAGAGAAACAAAACCTGCATGTTTGCAATGCAAAATGACATACAGAAATGCGTTGGGTTTTTTTTTTTTTAAAGATGTATACAAACAGGGTTTTCGTATTTTTATTTTCGTAAGCTTTCTTGACTTTTCATTTGCTTTTCCGATGATCTTATTTAATGAAATCAAACCAAATGTTTCTTTTTTCTACGTTTCATATTCCTTTTGAAATCTCATATCCTTTAACAGTTTCCCCTGCAGTTTCACAGAAGTAGCCTATAATGTAGTCTACATTATTATTATTATTATTATTATTATTATTATTAATAATAATAATAATTACTTATTACACTCGTTTTAATTATTGTACTTGATTATGAACTTTGATATATTTTTATTTAGGCTTATGAAACATGTGACCTCTAGTAATATTTCTATTATTTTATTAGAATTAAATAGTTTTAATTAAATTATTTTTTTTATTATATGATATACATTTAGTACAACGGTAAAAAAAAATAGTAGCATCGAATTAGCACCATTACCTTTTGCTTTGCTGAATTAATAATTATGAACACCCAGGTATGTGTGTGTTAACAGGTGTAAGGCGTTAAATGACAGAGTCAACAGAAACCCTAATAAATAAGGCTTCATTCATTCCTTCCTTCATTCACGCGGGTCTGTTCTGAGCTTAGTGCTCCGTAAGTGAAGGGCACGTGCACTTACTTGAACTGTCCTCGTCATCAGCGAAAGTGACCTGGACGGAGTGGCCGTTGTTGAGGATGTCCAGGGAGGTCGACGGGTCATAGCGCAGAGTGAGAGCCTTGAGCGCTGGGTCATATTCGGTCTCACCGGTCACAATATCGATGGGGGACTGACGCGCTCCGTTGGCTATCGGGAAGCTCTCGTGCCATGTTTCGGGTCCTGTAACGATACATTGGAGGAAAGCGTCGATGAGAACGGCGCACAGGGCGAGATCAGCGTTTTCTTAAGTGAACTTTTTGGATTAGAGCTGGATACACATGACCATTTGGTGTAGTTCAGCACTGCAGCGCTGCTTGGTGCAGTGTGCGCTTAAACAAGGTCACACCAATGTGGTGCGTTAAAGAGGGCTGGGGACGTAGGAGACGGGAACCATTCATTCATTCATTCATTCATTCATTCATTCCTATGTCCACCCATTTAACAGTGAAGAGCAAACTGGTTAACTGATAAAATCTCACCGTTGTCCGCTCCGTATCCCCATCCAGGCATTTTGACAGCTCGAGGCGGCTAACGGTTGAGATGGCTCGAGAGTGTAACGCGCCTGTTAGCTCGAACCGACGAGCCGCGGTTTATATAGGGTTCCTCTCAGGATCAATGAGAAAAGGAGGAGGAACTAGCGCAATAGATTAATGGTATTCATTCTCTCTCTCTCTCTCTCTCTCTCTCTCTCTCTCTCTCTCTCTCTCTCTCTCTCTCTCTCTCTCTCTCTCTCT